>JAPFFP010044182.1:0-12610 GCA_026153255.1 Solanum medicagineum
CCCGAGGGGTGGAAGAATCACCTAGCCAGGGGCGATCCTATCACGGGTGGTACCCCGAGGGGTTAAGGAAGAACCTATCCAGGGGCGATCCTGATACAGTTATACCACAGATCAGTTGCTTACTTACAGTAGATGATGCGCACAGATTATATAGTAAAGGTAAAACAATATAAAGAACATAAAGTATACGATTCCGAAGTATATCCAAAGGTGGTCACTTATTCCACATTAGTGCATGATTTCATTTGAGTTGTTATTTCATATATAGTATTTGATGCCTTACATATTCAGTACATTATCTCATACTGAGTCCCTTGTGGGGGACTTGCATTTCATGCTGCAGGTACAGGTGCTATTAGATCTCCCCAGTAGGAGTACAGGATATTCAGCTGCTGTCACCAAGCTCCAGGTTGTTTCGGGGCTTTGTATATGTCTAGAGTTATGTTTATATTTTATAGTTACTTGAGGCAGGGCCTGTCCCGACCCTTATTGATACTTTCTATTATTTAGAGGCTTTGTAGACTATGTAAATTAAAGTCTAGTCATGTCTCGTACTTTAGACAGCATGGCCCTAACGGCCTAGTCATATACATTTTCTTTTGGCTTGTTATCACTGTTTATCTGCTTTAAGGCATGTTAAAGGTGGAAATCCCTTATAATATGTATAGAAAGAGCATAGTTGCAGGTTGGTTCTCCCGAGCCTTATCGACAATGGGTGCCGGTCCGCCCTAAAGGGACTTAGGGCGTGACAATAGCTCCAATTCATAAGCTACGTTTCCCACTCTCTTCAAAAATTGGTAGGGACTAATGTACCGAGGACTTAACTTTCCTTTCTTCTCGAATGTAATTACACCCTTTATGGGTGACACTTTCGAGTATACCCAATCATTCACTTCTATATCTAGGTCCCTTGTCCTAACATCAATGTAGGACTTCTGGCGACTCTGTGCAGTTTTCATTCTCTCTTGGGTGATTTTTACCTTCTCCATAGCCTAGTGTACTTTGTCTGGCCCAATCAACCCTGCTTTACCTACGTCGAACCATCCACTTGGTGATCTACATCTTCTACTGTAGAAGGCCTCATAAGGAGCCATTTGGATACTCGAATGAAAGCTGCTATTGTAGGAAAACTCAATTAGAGGTAACTGGTCATCCCAATTACCTTTAAAGTCAATGACATACACCCTCAATATATCCTCCTAAGTTTATATCGTCCGCTCTTCCTGACCATTAGTCTGAGGGTGGAAAGCACTACTAAGGTTTACCTTTGAACCCAGGTTTTTCTTAAAGGACTTCTAGAATTGGTCAGTGAACTGATCTCCCCCTGTCTGATATGATGGGCAAAGCCACCTTACGTAACCTGACAATATCTCAGATATATAATCGGGCATAATGATCTGTCGTATTAGTAGTTTTTATCGCTAAGAAGTCAGCTGATTTAGTTATCCTATCAATAATCACATAGACTGAATCATGTTGTCTGCGAGACCTCGGTAAGCCTGTGATAAAATCCATATTTATTATCTTCCACTTCCCTTCTGGAATTTCTAAATTCTGGGCTACTCCACATGGCCTTTGGTGCTCAACTTTTACTTATTGGTAGTTTGGGCACTTAGAAACAAAGTCTACCGTGTCTCTCTTCATGCCACTTCACCAATCAACCTCTCTCAAGTTGCAGTACATTTTGGTAGACCCTAGATGGATAGAATATCTAAAGTAATGGGCTTCTAACATGATTCTTTCTCAAATACCATCAACATCTGGAACACACAATCTAATTTGGCATCTTAATACCCCATCTCCCCCTTTGACGAATTCCATAACTTTCTTCTTATGTACATCTTCCTTTAATTGGAGTAAGACGGGATCTTGGTCTTGCTTCTCCTTTACCTCTACCACAAGAGATTATGTAGACCCATTATGCACAAGTATTCCACCTTCACTAGATTCATCTAGTTGAACTCCCAATGCGTTTGTCTGTGCACCTCTATAGCTACCTCTTTCTTCTCTTATTCTACATGACCAGTGCTTCCCATAGACAACCTACTAAGAGCATTAGTAACCACATTAGCTTTACCTGGATAGTGTGTCGTAGTCCTTGAGCAACTCGAGCCATATCCTCTGCCTTAAGTTAAGATCTTTCTAGGTGAATACATGTTGCAGGATCTTGTTGTCACAACCCAAATTTAGGGCCTCGACATAACATAACTAATGGGAACCTGAAGGGATCCCCAAACAAGCCTCTTGAGAATGTATGACACATCATTGGTTTTGCGGAAGCAATAAAAAGATGAATAAGAACATAACACAAAATTTCTAAGGGAAGCGGGGGTTTGGACTCACACTATGTGAATGTAGTAGGGAAGAGGATAAATATGAATCACATAGCAAATAAGTCTAAGGGGCAGGTAAGTATGACTCATGCTATGGGGGCATTTAGGGACTTGGGACTTGGGACTTCCACCTTGTCAACAAAGCAAACATTCACCACAAAAATGGAACACGGGACTAAAGAAAAGCTCTAACAATACATAGACATAATAAGAGTCGAGATCATAACATACAACCCGTGTATCCAACAACACCTCTAATTATGAATAGAGCGGGGGTCAAGACATCTCCCGGGCTCACTCTCAAAGATAGTATCAAAAAATAGAATAGTCTAAATAAAAGCATGAAAGTAAATGGATGTTGTCCCCGAATGAGGAGGACTCACCAGTAGCAAGCCTTTACCGAATCAGTTAATCGCGTGGAAAAGGAGGATGGAAGGAAACTCTGGTTCCGACATGGTTAGATCAAATAGGTAAAAAATATGCGTTAGTATTTGGAATGTACTAAGTATGTGGAAGTGCAATGCAACAAGAAACATAAATCATAATAGTCAAGATGCATAATCATAATCAATAGACATAACCTCAATATGACATGTATAATCAATGTTTCAATTAAAAAATGCATGAACATAATCAAATTTGCATAATATATCATACATATTTGGGAGGAGACCCTAAGCGACATATAAGACCAAGCGAACTACTACTTGGAATCTTGATGTTCACTCCACGCCGAATGAAGGAGTGGTCTACTTGCCAAGGTAAACCAAGCTTAACCCCATATAATAGGTGACTTAACCTAGTTAGATCCACTAGTAAAAGCCCATTTAGGGAAATAATATAAACCTATGGTGGCACATAGTTAATATACCAAGACTTTATATAAGGACCCCTTAGTTCAAGCACCCACCTTAATCCTCTTTCCGGTGCTAGGTATAATCCCACAAAATACTTGAAATAATCATAGATTTGATCATACTTGCATAACTTGTAAAACACGATAAAGTGTCATGAGTAGCTCATTCAAATACTTAACCCCTATACGTGGCGTATACCTTATACTAAAGGTTAAAAACAATGCATAGACTTAACCCCTTCTAGAAGGCATGACATTATACACGAGGGTGGAGATTGTGATATGCTTAACCCTCCTAGTGAGAGTTGACACGTGAGGGTAAAATGGTCATAGTACTTAGCCCCTTCATGTAGACATTATTTACTCACAAGAGGGTGGAGATTATAATATGCTTAATCGCTTCTAGTGAGAGTTGACACATGATGGTAAAATGGTCATAGTACTTAACCCCTTCATGATGATATTATTTACTCACAAGATGGTAGAAATATATAGTAAGGGCCCAAAATTTACTTGCAAATCACAGAAAGATTTCATGAGTTTAATACATGTTTGGGAGCCCATAATTTATCATAACATGCTTGTCTTGTAATCTATGCAATAATCTTTCATCAACATAAATATCTTTGTCAAGTAAATTTAGTCAAACATGGTGGGTATATGTACATGTAGTTAAAATCATGCATTCCAAGAGTATAAGACATTAGAGGAGTAAAACCAACTCATTTTAAAGTCATTCAAACCAACCCACCAATATTGTAGTAAAACCCTTTCTATTAATATTTCAAGACACACAGGAAAAAATAATTAATTTAAACCATCCTTGGTCAACCCATCATAGTCATATACACCATCTTCAAAAATATGGATATGGAAACATGAAACTCATCTTACCAAGTTTAACCTAATTAAGACTTCCTCAATATCCATATAAATCCTTAAATTTCACATAATATCTTACTTCATGATAACGCATAAAAATAAACCATCTAATTCATAATAATAATATCATATGCAAGAGTTCATAAAATACCCATGAAGATCCATAGATTTCATGTAGTTGGAGAGAAGAATGGTTGGACTTGTGGGAAGGAAGGTTCGCACAATTAAACCCACATACCTTGGTGTGATTTTGGTGGAGGAAATCTGATTTATAGATGAAGAACCAAAATCCCTAGCTTTCCCTCACACTTGAATGCCTTGAGAGAGTTCTTCAGACTTAGGGCTTTTGGAATGAGGAAGAATGAGGTGGGTTAGGGTCATTTGGGGGAGTTTTAGACTGATATAAGGCATGTGGGAAGTCAAAACGACATGGGATAGGCTTAGGGTGTGAGGAAAGGGCTAAATTACCTTTTTAAAACTGCCCTTGATGATTTCACAAACTCCATTTATGGGTTGTAATTCATTTCATAACCCGTAGAGTGGTCGTAAAACTGACAGCTTGACAGTGCTTCACTAAAATGGGCACAACATTTTGGTCTGAACTCCAAATGAGGTGAAACCGGTTACACTAGAAACTTATTCGAAGAGATTTTATTTGGTCTGTCGCCTAGCCTCTAATTCAATGTGTGCCAAGAGATATGATGATTTGAAATCAACACATATATAAACTTCAACTAGAACTTAAGCGATTGGAATCACTTGCACTCGACTTGATGAGAGGGGGGCTTGGAATAGCATGAGAGGTCATGAAAGGGGCTATATAAGGCTATAAAGAGGAACTCCAGGCAAATCATCAGAAAAGACATCAAGGAACTCATTGACAACTAAAACTGACTCAAAAGTTGGAGACTCTATATCATCAGCCTTAACTCACACGAGGTGATGGATACATTCTCTATGATTAATTTTCTGGCCCTAAAGTAGGAAATAAACTTACCATTAGGCACTATAGAACTACCCCTCCACTATATAATAGGCTCATTCAGAAACTGAAACTTAATTGTCCGGGTTCTACAATTGACAGATGCATAACAGGCGTGAGGCCAGTCTATACGAAGAATCATATCAAAGTCAATCATCTTTAACTCGACTAAGTCTTTCAAAGTATCTTTATGATAGATAGACACCAGGAAATCTCTATATACCCTTTCAGCTAGAATGGACTCACCAACAAAAGTATAAACACTAAAGGGCTCAAGAAGTCATTCAGGAAGGATCTCAAACTTACTTGCTATATATGGAGTTATAAAAGATAAAGTGGAACCTGGGTCAAGCAATGCATACACATCATAGGAAAAGACTCAAAGCATACTTGTAACAACATCTGGTGTAACTTTCTGATCCTATCAATTTCCCATCGCATATAGACGATTTGCACCCCTGCTCGTATTAGGTATGGAACTTCTTTGACTATCACTGGCTGGTGGTGCTACTGAAGACTGAGCTTTATTACCTCTATCACCTCGCCTCCTTACAGGGAACTTAATCTAGAAGTGACCAGTCTGTCTGCACCAATAGAAAGGATTTGTGCCCTCATGGCACTCACCTAGGTGGCATTTGCCACACTTTCCATATGGTGGTTTTCCCCTTGACCCTTGAGTCACACTAGCTTGGGATTGAGAACCTTGAGCTCTAGAATTCAGATAGCTCTGAGAATTCTGATCAGACACATTACTTTGAGTTAGAGCATTTGCTGAGGATGGTGTATAATTTGAAGATCTCTTCTGAAAATAGGACCTATCCCTCTTACTTTGCTTATGCTGGCTAGGTTCATGCCCTTCTAATTTAGACTTCTTTCTCAAATGCTCCTCCCTGTCCCTCATCTTTTCCTCTTCATGTTATTGTGCATAAACCATAACTCTAGAGATACCCATGCCTAGAATCAACAATTTCACTTTGCACTCTTTTTTCACATGCTTGCCCAAGCCGGATAACCATTCCAGATCTCATGTCAGGGACTATCTCTGGAGCATATCAGGATAGTTTTATGAAGTTTAGGCTATATTCTTTGACAGTCACCCCCCTTGTACTTCAACAAACTCCTTAACCTTCGCTTCCCTCAACTCTCGTGGAAAGAAGTGATCAAGAAAGGCACTCTCAAAGTCTTCCCAAATGGCAGGTTCAACATCATTACCTCGACTCTCTTCCCACTGATTGTACCAAACATTTGCCATATCCTTGAGTTGATAAGAAGTAAGTTCAACTCCCTCAATCTCCATTGCACTTATAGTTTTCAACATATTCCAAATCTCATTAATAAAATTTTGGGGGTCTTTCTTATACCCTGTGAAGACTGGTAGGTTCATCCTAAAAAAATCTCTAAGTCTTGTCTCAGTAGTTAGCTCTTGGGAGCAAGAGCTTGGAGCCTGTGAACTCCGATTCCTACTCAGGGCGGTTGCCAGTTGGGTGAGCATAGTGATAGCCCC
This sequence comes from Solanum medicagineum, assembly GCA_026153255.1. Lineage (NCBI taxonomy): Eukaryota > Viridiplantae > Streptophyta > Magnoliopsida > Solanales > Solanaceae > Solanum > Solanum medicagineum. The sequence continues at coordinate 6,558 of JAPFFP010044182.1, forward strand.
TCTGAAATTAGCCTATGAAGTCGGAGTAAGTGAAGTAGTAGGTTCCCGGGAAGCCCAATGACTCTAGCACATCAACCCCAACCTCTCGTCTCCATTTGAGGAGGCACTTCTGGTGAGGTATTCTTGGTGTTGCGAGATGAAGCATCTCTTTACGTGGCGATATGCTTAGGAGACATGATCTATAAATATGTAACATACGAATTAGATATACACTTTAATTGAGTTAAATCTATAGCACGAACTTAGAATACAAGAAAGTGTAACAATTCTTAATGTCCTATAGCCTCCTGCTAAGAAAGTGTAGTGCACAACATACCCATAAACAAGAGTCTACTAGACATATCTTCATAGACTCTCTAGGACACTTGAACCTTATGCTCTGATACCAAGTTTGCCATGGCCCGGGTGGAAATCCTTGGCCTGGTGGGCACCAGAGACTATTCCTAGTCCCCAAGCGAACCACTTGGACTCATCACATTCATTCAATCATAACTAACAACAGAAGACATCAATGATCAAGAAATAGTTAATGGAAGGTGATAGTAGTGTGATAATCAAAGGCCAAAGGCCAAACAACATAGCAATCAAACTGAGTAAGACTAGTATGAAAGAAACTAGCCAAAAACATAATCCAATCATAACTCAACAGTCTAGTCTATGAAGCCTCTATCCATTGACAAAGTGGTGCCAATTCCAGACCTATGTCTACCCCAAAATAGAATAAAATAAGTCTAAGCTTAAAGCTAGAAAACAACATGATATCCTCCAAAAGTAAGGGAGGGCTCACCAATTAGATGAAAGCAAATGGGTTCTCAACAAAGCTATTGTTGATGACCGCTAGTACGTGTTTATGCCTCATGAAAAGATGTAGGCACAAATGGATGTCAGTATATGGAATGTGGAATGTATGAGTATGTAAAATGGTAGAAAGAAACATGTAAAGGAGGAATAACATCAACTCAAGAAGTAGGAAACTCAATCAGCAAGTCAAGAGTCTAAAGTAAGAATGCAGTTTAGACAATGACCACTCATATGCCATCTAATCTAATCCACTTAGAGTACTATCAAGACCTATATGGGAGTTTCTCTAACCAACAACTATCACCTATGAGCCGGTGATGATACAACGAAGCAATGTCATTGCCATATCCATCTAATATCTTGCTAGGTATAGGACATCTCATTAGTGGATCCAAAATTAGTAACAACAAGTTCTCTTTTTGGGACAATAGGAAACATCCAATTTTATGATTCAATCCTCTACACTGACTACTTAGTTATTGAGATCGAGTTGAACTTACTCTTACTCAATTTGGTGCTCAATACTCCTCCCAACACCCAACATGCTCATAAAACACCAACCCTATGGATAACTCACTCAACTAGTCTCATTGAACATTTGTCAACTCAATTCATCACATCAACGGTCAACTCTTTGGTTGGAAACATTCTTTTAAGATTTAGCTCAAGTTATACTCATGCATACCCATTTAAGTGCAATAAGTAAAAATAACAAGAATTCATTTTAGGGTTCACGTAGAAAAGTAAAATCATCTATTTCAAGTATTCAATTCATAAAAACTGTAGTTCATGAAAGATCATATAGAAATACATTAGGATTTAAGAAAAACCTTCAAGAAATAATCCATGGAAGACTCAATTCGTTCATAACTGCAATAATTCGGGTTATGGGGCATATGGAAAAACAAAATCCATGTTATAGTTAGCCTTACATACCTAGAAGTTTTGAATCTTGAAATAGCTTGGGGAAATTCACAAGATTATCTTCAAACCCTAGCCTTTTTCTCCCTTGAAATCTTGCTCTAAGTTGGAGAGGATGTTTTAACGTGAAAAAGTTGAATAATTATGTTTAGGTACGTGTTTAGGTATAAAAATGTCAAGTTAAGGCTTTGAAAGGGTGAAAAAAGACCAAAATAACTCTTCTTAAAAATATTGTCAAAGTCATCCATGGGCCAACCTACAACCCGTAGAAACTTCCACGACCCATAAGAACTAATCTGTAAACTTTTGGGAAAATTTTGAGGTCTCTAGATCGATTCCATGAGCCCAAACTACAGCTCGTAGAAGAACTTACGACCCACAGGTGGGTCCGTCAAGTTGTGGGCTCAAAAATGGACTTTCTAAAGTTTTTCATGAGTTGAAAGTACGGGCCATAACTCAAATCATGGCCCGTAAGTCATCGCGCATAACTCAACTCTGCTCTGGCAGTCTATAGTAAAACGACCATAACTTTTGACTCCGAACTTCAAATGAGGTAAAATGATGGCGTTGGAAAGCTAATTCAAAGAGATTTCATTTAGTAGGTTATAGGTGTAATCATATAAAATTTATTAGAATATAAATTTTATAATATGATTCAAATTATATTAAATTCAAAATATATTAGTCCAAATAAATGTTATGGATTAATATAAGTGGGTTAATTAATTATGTCCAATGAAATATGGATTTAATTAAAAGCCCAAATTTATTTATTTGGGCTACAAAAGATGACCCATTTCATTGGGCCCCATATCCCTTCATCCAAAAGGCCCACTTGACACCACGTGTCAAATGACATGGCATGCCAAGTCAAACAAAGAAGCCAATAGGATTATGCCATGCGTCAAAATGACAAGCCCATTTCATTAAAGTCCAATATGCCATGTCACTTAAATCTGATTGGCCGAGAGAAAGTCTGATCCTATCATGACTCCTCTATTCTACAACTATATATAGGGGTCTTCATAATTCAGAATGGACATCAAGAATTCTAACAAAAAGCTAGAGAGAGCTCGTGGATCAAATGCCACAATTTCTCTACAAATTCAAGAATTCAAACATTCAATTCTTCAAGTTCAAGAACAAGCTTAAAAGCTCTTGAACTCAAGATTCAATATTAAAATCAAGATTCAAGATCAAGATTCAAGATCAAAATCAAGATTTAAGATCAAGAAACAAGATCCAAATCAAGATCCAAGATCAAAATTCAAGATCTGATTCAAGAACAGACTTTAAATTCAAGATCAAGCTCCAGAGCCCTTGAATTTACATATTAAAAGGCGAATCAGAGGATTCGTAGAGATTGTAACACTCACATTATTGAAATCAAATATTATGATTATTACGATATTTTCATTCTTGATTATTATTTTCTCAACGCAAATTGTATCGTCTACAAATTCTGGCATGCCTAGTGGGACCAAATCTACCCTTTATCTCTTCTTTCATAAATCAAATCTGCAAATATAAAGCCAACAACGGTGGAAAAAATGAGTTCTTCAAGCCCTATTTTTGAGTTTCATTAAGTCTACACTCCGACAAGCCTTAAAGCAGGGGGCATTTGTAGACATCAAAATTTTGTAGGACTCTGCAAGATGAGTCCTATTACAGTCAGGGTTTCTTGGAGCCTACTCATCTCTAAACCCCAATACATTCCTATATAAAGGGTATTATATTCCCTTAAAAAGGCATCTGAAATATACCATAGAGAGATCAAATATATCATCCTACGTTTGAGAAGTACGCCACTAACGGCCCTCGAATCATGGAGAAATCTTATGAGAGAAGAATCAATAGAGCAACAGATTTGTACTCACATTGTTATCAATAAAATTTCTGTTTCTTCAATATTTTATTTGTGATTGCAATTTATCTTTCTATCACTTTTAAAATTTGTTGCAAACAAACTGCATGCCTGGTGGGACAATCTCTACCTCTCATTTCATCTTTTCAAGCACCAAAGAATACTAAAATGGCTTCTAAGAAGATTTGCCGATCAACTTCCTCTAAGGCTGTTGATTCCAAGTTCTCTGCTGAAGTGGAGGGAACCTTGGTGTTACTTTTGGAAGCATCAAAGCTGTTACAAGAAGCAAAGCTACTATACTTGGACAATAAACACTGCGAGTGTCATCCGCACCAACTCTCGATTTTGGTTCTTCAACTTCGAAGGGAGTGAGGTGCTCTATAAATGCTTCTAAAGAAGGAAGCAGTGTTACTAAAAAGATTAAGTAGACGTTGGCTCAGCTTGTGATCTCTAGTTCCAAGAACTCTACCGCAAAGAAGGGCCATGACTCATCCAACGAGTCTTCTCCATGTGCATCACGTAATGTAAGACCCCTAAAGATCAACTTCCATGATAATCCATGCTACTCTTCTGTGCCCCCAATGATCATGCAAGCGATGACAACTAATGCTTCATCCACGGAGGAACAACTTGCCAAACTAGTGAAGATGATTGAAGGATTGACTTAGCATGTGCAACACTAAGACTCTCACATCGATAAGTTGATGGATAAGGTAGAAGGTTTACTAGAGGGAGAATCTAGCCATGCACCAGGGAAGGGTATTGAGATTCAAGAGGCTAAGAATCATGTGAAGCAAGCACCGACTATCAAAGAGTTGCCGGTTTTTTCCGAAGGAACGATCTCGCTTGATCAATTGAAGGAGTTTATCGAAGGGACCATTAAAGACAAGTATAAGATCTCCACAAGGTCTTCCCATATGTATGCAAAGCCTTACGCTACAAGGATTGATAGCCTCTAAATGGATGCCAGTCATAAACCCCCCAAATATCAGCAATTTGAAGGCAAAGGAAATCCAAACCAGCTTGTTACCCACTTTGTGGAGACATGTAATAATGCTGGGACCTATGGAGACCATCTCGTCAAGCAATTTGTCCATTCCTTGAAAGGGAATGCCTTTGACTGGTACACGGACCTTTAGCCTAATTCCATTGACAGTTGAGAGCAACTGGAGCATGAGTTTCTTAATCGCTTCTATAGCACTAGACGCACAGTGATCATGGTAGAACTCATAAATACTCGCCAAAGAAGGGATAAACCTATCATCAACTTCATAAATTGATTGAGAAACGTGATCCTTAATTGCAAAGACAGACATAGTGAAACCTTTACTATAGAAATGTGTATCCAAAGGATGCACTGGGGGCTTCCGTACATCCTACAAGGGATCAAACGTAAGTCTTTTAAGATCTAGCAATGCGTGCTCATGATATGGAGTTAAGCATGTCTTTTGCTGGAAAAGATGGGATGCTTGTTCACGATCCTCGTAAAGGAAAAGACAAAGAAGAACCCAAGAAATGGGGAAAATTTGTTCCCAGGAATGACAACAAAGAGTCCATGAATGTCAATATCTCACCTGTGAAGTTTACTACGAAGGAGAGTAGGAAGCAAAGTGTAACGACGACTTTTCAAGAGCATCCAAACCGAAAGCTAACCTTGAGAGAGATGCAGGAAAAGGAATACCCTTTTCTAGATTCTGATGTTCCTGAAATTTTTAAGGAGTTGGTTCAGCTAAAGCTCATTGAGTTGCCAGAGATGAAACGACCCAATGAAGCTGGGAAGACTAATGACCCAAATTATTGCAAATATCATAGACTTATGAGCCACCCTCTTGAAAAGTGTTTTGTCTTTAAAGGTTATGCAATTGGTTAAAGAAAAGAAGATTGTCCTTGATGAAGGAAAGGCAAGCTTTTGTCAAATCTCTATCGTATTCGGCTCCCTTGACCCAGTCCAAATATGTCCACCCGAAGAAGAAGGGTTAATAGAGAAAGAGAAATCCCAAACCAATACAGATGATGATGAAGGTTGGATTCTCGTGACTAGGCGGAGACGCAACAAGACGAGTCCATAGAAAGGATCACCTGAACAACCAATCAGACAAAGGGTAGTGAAGAGATTAAAGAAGCAGAAATCAATCAGGCGTCCAAAGGGGCCAGAAGTTGAAAGGCATCACCACCAGAAACTGCGACATCCAGTGACTTTTGGGGAATTCTTACCAAGTTAGTGCTTCATGGAGGTCACCCAAGACAATGTAGAGGCATCATGTTTCAGTGCTGACAAGGGAGAAACAGCGAATGAAGATTCATCGAAGGTATCTCTTGCTAAAAAAGATGAAGTGGCAGGTGAAATTCCATCAAAAGCATCTTTGTCATCTTCTGAAAGATCTGTGGAACCCCCTCTTCAAAAAGTACACGCATGTGCCACAAAGATCATGTTTACTGATGATGATCTTCTATTTGGTGAAACTCT
>JAPFFP010044183.1:0-12610 GCA_026153255.1 Solanum medicagineum
ATTTAAATTACCCCATATTCGCCATAACTTTTCCAATTAAACGATTAACTTGACTAATTAACTTACGGGGTCTAACACCATGTATCAAATTGCGTGATGCCACCAATTATTTATCATTAAGGAACAAGTCATCAATCTCCACCCCATTGTTGAACTTTGCCATAGCCTTGTCCTCAAGTCTGGATAGGTGGTCAACAACCTGATTCTTTATCCCCTTTCTGTCAATCACGTCGAAATCAATCTATGAAGAAGAAGTACACATCATATCTACCTTGGTTATGGATCCTTCTTCAACATCAAGTACCACAATGCCGAATGATCAATATGTACAACAACTTTGGTTCCCACAAAATATGATCTAAACATCTCGAATGCAAAGACCGCTACAAGTAACTCCTCCTCAATGACAATGTCATTCTTTTGTGCTACATTGAGGGCTTTGCTGGCATAGTAAATGGAATGAAATATCTTCTCTTTATGTTGTTCCAACACATTACCAAGTGCAACCCTGCTTGCATCATACCTAATCTCAAAGCGCTTAGTCTAATCTGTAACTATGATAGGTGCCGATGTCAACCTCTGCGTCATCCCTTCAAATGCCTTGAGACACGCATCATCAAATAAGAACTTAGCATCCTTCTCAAGTAGCTTGCACAAGGAGTGTACAATCATTGAGAAGTCCTTTATGAACCATCTGTAGAATCTTGCTTGTCCTAAGAAACTCCTCACACCTTTTACAGATATAAGTGAAGGGAGCTTCCCGATGACCTCAATCTTAGCTCTATCAACCTCTATACCTTTGACAGAGATCCTATGTCCCAATACAATACCTTCCTTCACCATAAAGTGACAGTTTTCCTGATTTAGACAAAGTGACATTCCTCACATCATTTCAGCACGTCACATAAATGCCTTAAGGAATATTCTAATGAATCTCTAAGCACAATGAAGTCATCCGTATACACTTCGATCATATCCTCCACCATATCTAAAAAGATAGACATCATACATATTTGGAATGTAGTTGGCGCATTACACAATCTGAATGACATCCTGTTAAATACAAAGGTGCCATAAGGACACGTAAAGGTCGTCTTCTCTCGATCCTCTAGAGTAATAGAAATCTGATTGTAACCCGAATAACCATCAAAAAAAATAGTACTATACTTTACCTGCTAAGCGATCTATCATCTGGTCCATGAATGACATAGGAATTGATCTTTCTTTGTCAGTGTATTGAATTTGCGATAATCCGTGGAAACGCTCTAACCTGGGACTGGTCTCATGAGAATCAACTCACTACTAGCATAAAAACAAAAATCATACCTCCATTCTTTGGAAAACATTACACTAGACTCACCTATTCACTGTCAGCAATCGGATACATCACACCTACGTCCAACCACTTAATTATCTCTTTGAGCACAATCTCTTGCATTGGTAGATTGAGATGTTGCTGGTGCTCAATGCTCGACTAATAATCTTTGAAAAGTTGAATCTTGTGAGTATAGATACTAGGTTGTATGACAATGATGTCTATACTTCTCCATCTAATATTCTTATTGAACCGTTGAGAACTGAGATAAATGCCTCCACCTGTTCATTACTAAGATCTACAGCAACAATCACAAGTAAAGTATTGCTAGTTCCCAAAAACATTTACCTCAAGTGGGCTGGAAGAGCCTTCAACTCCAACACCAGTGGCTCCTCAATGGATGGTTTAGTAGGTGGTGACTCGCAATTTTTCTGGTCTAACTCAAGCTTCAAGTTAGTGTCCATGAAACCCATGTGTTCCAAGTGCCTTAACCATCTTATCATAGTCTAGGATGCCGTCACTCTCAATATTCATCAATACTACCCCTAGAGTCTCGACACATAGCCTTTCCTCAATTGGTACATCAAATTGCACTTCATCAACCCTTTCAATAACTGAGACAACTTTCAAATCATTAAGTCTCTTCATGAACTACCAAACATAGAAGGTGACCTCTTCGTCGTTCAACAAAAATTTGAGTTGGCTGAACTCCATGTCCACTAGTGCTCACCTAGTGGCTAGGAAAGTCCTTCCCAGAATGATTAGGACATTGAAGTCAACTTCATAATCAATGATTACGAAGTCTACGGGGAGTATGAAATTCTTGACCTTGATTAGAACATCATAGAGTATCCCCATAGGCTTCTTCATAGTCCTATCTGCTATCAACAACCATATTATAGTTGACGTGAGGGCTCCCAAGCCCAACTGCTTGAATACTTCAAAAGACATTAAGTTGATGCTAGCTCCTAAGTCGCATAACACCTTTGCAAAGTTAAAGATTCTGATGGTACAGGGTATAGTGGATGCTCCAAGATCTTCCTTCTTTTATAGTAGTAACCTTGTCGCCATAGCTCCGTAATGGTGAAGATCATAGCAAGCTCTTGACTTACTCTCCTCTTCTTAGTCACTAGATCCTTCATGAACTTAGCATACCCTAAAAATTTCTCCAATGCGTCAATGAGGGGGAGATTAATAGACAACTTCTTCAGCATAAAGATGAAGTTTTGAAACTTTCCCGCCTCATTCTTCTTCTTGAGCGTTTGAGGGAAAGGTGGTGGAGATCATGGTATGGGCTTCAACTTCCTTTGCATCACCATTTTGTCACTCACCGCATCCTTGGCCTTGTCACCTCCAGTCTCTGTTCTCTACTGTCTCCTCACAAATTGCACCATCAACTAATGACATTGGTAGGCTAAGTATGTGCTTACAACCTCGTGTACTCACTGTCATACACTGTCCATCATTCTTTGAATTCTGCAGTATATTTCTTAGCAAAGTACCCTTTTGGCACTGATTCAACTGTGTTGACATCTGACCGAATTGCTGCTCTAACTATTCAATAGTTACAGAATAAGACTCAATCTTTTAATTAATACCTGATATGTAAGCTTTATCCCCTTTAAAGTCTTATCTTGTACATTTGCTTTCTTTAGTAACTTGTCAAACATCTCCTTAAAGCGCGAACTACCAGTCATATATCACGATTGTGTGGTGGAACATATGGACCATTTCTATACCCATCTCTATGAAACCAATCACCATCTTGATCTTGTGCCATATTCCTATCATTGTATATACCTTGGTTGTTGTCCTTGTATGCATTATATCTGTTAAAGTTCTGGCGTTGGTTCTCTTGACCTTGGCACCAATAGTCCTAGTTGGACCCTTGGGTGTTGATCCAGAAACCCCCCATCTGGTCCATCAAAAAAACATGTCCTCCTCATAACACAACTCCTCATAAACATGTGCTCTTGGTGATTGATGACTGATTTCATTCACCTGCTCCTAGTTTTGTTTCATCAGCAACCCAACATTAGTACCAATCCAACAATATAGCAATACCATCGCTTCACCGATAAGAGATAATGGGAAGACACGTACCCCAACAACATCCATGGAAAGATTTTTACTCCTTATCATGCTCTTTCAAATGAAGGCAATGTTATGTAGATGGTTATATGGATCCTCTGTTGGTAGGCCTGAGAACAACCCTCTATGCTACAATATTTGTGGTAACCTACTGCATATGAAAAACTTTGTATCTTCCAGTAGAGGAGGTAACACGATCTCTCCTGTGACATCCACTGTCATAGGATCAATTCTGTAAGGATTCCACCCATTTCCTGTCACTTGTTGACCTTGTGGAAGTTGGTTATTCGCCACCAGTTGTGGTGATGGGTTTTGATTATTCAAGTTGACCACTATATTTGCAGCATTATTGGCATTATCTTGAGCCATTCTTCTCCACATTCTTTTAATATCTGGATGAAATGGAGTCAAGGCAATGGCTTGACTGTGGGTATTAAGCACACACTACACCTGTATGCTGGAATTGAAAAACAAAAACAATAAAAACCTAAAATATAGAAATAAGGATTAACTCACTAATAACTCTAATTTAACCAATCTAAAAGTCATAGTCCCCGGCAACGGCACCAAAATTTGTTCAAGCCCAATATTACACCTCCCGATTAAGGTATAAGCAGTCACTGTTCAAATATAGAACCTAACAGTGGTTAGGATCGTTCCCACAAGAAATATGGTCCAGACTTGGAGCAATTAAAGCAATATAGATGAATTAATCAACTTACTTCCAGAAAAGGGGGTTTTTAATGTAAAAATAGTATGTTAAACCTACATTAGGATCAATGATCAATGCACGTATTGCTAATTAAGTGAGAGAAGTAACTAGGGCATTGTGTTCCCCATGAATTCCTAACATAGTACAACCTAATAATTGTAACATTTTCTAGTGTGTAGCATGCAGAACTAGTAAGTTATGTTCATACTATTCCTTAGGCCAGCAACTAGGCAAATTATACCATGCAACTTGGGTGGTATACGAGTGTCGCATTACTAGCCCTTACCTTGGTCCTAGTACAACCATTCCTTCGGCTGTTCAAGTTGATTAGATGAGTGTGCTCATATCGAATCCTGTTGTTTATCCCTTTCCCATTCATTACCCCCGTAGACTGGCGAGTACGAAAAAGGTGAGTTCTAATGTTGGCCATTTGTTAAAAAGCATTCAAAATGAAGAAATAAACATTACATGCATGCACAATTACCAGAGATTACAAATTATTCAGTTTTTACTTTCTTAGATTTTCATGGTTCCCACAACCCTAGTGGTGGATTTTAGCTACTCATGTTCGTTGTAGATGAAAAATCATGTTATAAATTTGCATAATTTAACACTTACAATGAAGAACTGATGAATAAGAAATCCAAAATCTCCATATAAATCACAATAATCGAATCTGAAAATAAATACACAAGTTGTCTTCTGAAAATCTCTAAGAACATGATAAAATAAAGTGATTTTATGAAATGTAAAGTTTTATATGTCTAAAAATACCTAAAAGCACTAAATAATGACAAAAGAAATTAAAATCATAAACTAATTAGGAAAACTAGAATCGGGGCCTTCCACGAACTGAGTTATGGATCATAGATGAGTTCATGACTCGTTGAATGGTTTCATAGTCCACATCCTCAAAAACTGCGTCCATAGTACGAACTGCTTCGTTGGATCATAGATTGACTTATAGACCTTAAGTGCTTCTATCCTATTTAATTTCCAGCAACTATGTGTATTTCTGCACCTTTTTTTCATGGACTAATCTGCATCAAACATACCACAACTTGTCCCAGTAAATTATAGATTCAACTTCAAAAAATCGGCCTTTACTAGATTAAAACTACGAACCCCATCTACGACTCATGGATCAAATCACAAAATGGTCTCATACATCATCAAAAAGCTTTAATCTATATGAATCAGCAACAAAAACTCTCTGACTCTTGTAATCCTGCAAAATCAACATGAAAACACATCAAATCTACTAAAATAACTTAGAGAATGCAAAAAATGTTAAGGTTAAAGCATTAAAAGTGTTCTATTTTGATGACACATCAGAAACTTAGTAAAAGCTTCAAACAAGAATTCACAACTGGGAAACAACTTTATCGTTTATATGGCATACCATATGCTCTTAATGAGTGGATGTATGATGCGCTTCAAAAGTTGATGATGATATTACTGCTAAAGAGGGAAATCACATCCCTAGAAATTTGAATTGGCGAGTTGTTAGTGTAAGACCAAAATATGAGACATTTGTGTGTACCATGTTTATTGAGGTACCTACATATCTTATAATTTTTTAATAGAATATATACTTGAAATAACATTAATTCATGATTCATAGTATTGCTTTTATTCAGTGACCTTTAATTGTTTCTATGTCTTATTTTCAGGGTTCTTGTCCCAATATAGTTCTAACACATGACGAACTGTTGGCACTCCAATTACAAGGATCAAAAGATGTTCCTGCTACCTTGATAAAATCAAATCGCATTAAGACTATAAGAGTTATTGGAAATGAAGTCCACATTTCTGAGGAAGTTATACAACATTTATCGAAGTTTGGTAATTTATTGCATATTTATCATTGCTTGTATTTATTTTTATTTTTTTCCTTGAAGAATATTGATGGCGCACTATCTTCGAATGCATCTTTTGGTAAGAGAGGAACTAATGATTCCTTCGACAATGTTGTCATTCCATCTGACAATTCAATGCAAGCCAATTTCATGGAAGTTACGAAAGATGTTCTACGGACTATCGATGCTACTGAGGTATATTCTTTTTTTTTCCTTCTAAAATTAGACTTCAATTGTTTTTAAATATTTTATTTTTAATAGAAATTAATTTATTCCTTTTGACGATAAAAAAGAATAATCTTAGTATACATTCAAATGTATCATTTGACTTATATGGAGTATCAGATTTACTAATACATACAAAACAAGAAAATGATGTCTAAATATATCACAAATTATCATATTATGATTAGTCATTGTGTAGGTATTACCTTAACTGATAAATGAAATTTATTAGGTATTACCTTTATTAACACTTTATTAACCTGAATAAAAACAATTGTTTTAAATGTATCACACATTAACAACTTTTGAATAGTCATTGTTTTGGTATTAACTCAAATGATACAATATATTTAGTCCCGATCCCTCTTTGATGTATCCTATTGAATAAAAATATCAGTTAACTTTATATTAAAATATGATTTAGCTGAGTACTAGTTAGACATCATATTTAATGATACATGACATTTACATATGATACAAATAATGTGTCTTGTTGGGATAATTCATGAAATTAATTACCTTTACAAAGTATCATCTATAATGATACATTACTGTGTCATTTGAAACTTTTTTAATCTAAGTATCAACTCACAACATCTTTTATTTTTTAGGTGTTGGAACTTACAAACATTTCTCTATCATAGCAGAAGTTGATGACCCTCAACAAGAAATTGATTTTCAGAAACCTATAAAGGTTAGTTACTTTGTGAAAAAAATTAGATTATTCTTTATATTGTTCTCTAGTTACCAAAATTGACATTATTCTCCAGTTACCAGAATTGGCATATGATACATTAGTGAGTCATTTCAAAAAATTTTTTATCTATGTACCAACGCACAACGTCTTTTATTTTTTAGGTTGTTGGAACTTACAAAGATGCCCCTATCTTGTAGAAGTTGATGAGCCCCAAAAAGAGACTAATTTTTTCGAGCCTACTGAGGTTAGTTATTTTTGTGAAAAAAATTAGATATTCTTTTATTCTTTTCTAGTTACCAGAATTGACATTTTTCATATTGATATTCAATTAAACTTGACCGGACATAATTTATACTTGATCAAGTTTTAACTGTCCTATTGGACTGATATATCAGTAAATTTTATATTACAGTATTATTCAAATAACTGGTAGTTAGGCATCAATTTTAATGATAAATGACATTAAAATTCATGAAACTAAAAGTTGATATAACAAATTAAATGTACCTTGGATTATTATGTATCAATTAATTTTATAATGTATCATATATACTAATACATGAAATAGCATATGACACATCAAGTTGTCATTTTAAAAAAAAGTTATTTATGTGTCAGCTTACAAGATCTTTTATTTTTTTAGGTTGATGGAACTTACAAAGATGCAATTGAACAACCATTTTTATCCAGTGGCATGGAAGTCATCAAAGATACCCCAATAATTGCAGAAGTTGATGAGCCCCAACAAGTTACTGATTATTCAGATTTTACTCAGGTATGTCATATGTCGTGTATTGTCATATAATTTTATCAACTACCTCATACATGTATTATTTGATTTTTATCTTTTAATTTCACGCTAAAAAGTCAATTATTCCATCCACAGTTTCAGCGATAATACAAACTATAATTGCAAAAGCTATTTTGAAGGACATCGCTTAAGTTCTGATATGGTTGTCTATGACTTATAAAGTTCTTTCATTAATTAGTTTTCCTGCATGTCTAATTGGATGATATTTCTTAGGCTGGTATCATAGATGATCGAGGAAAAGCTCGTGAAGATGCACTAGTGTCTCAAGGCATGTTTGGAACAACTGAGTTTGACATGGGACAAAATATGACTGACAAATCAAAATAAGATACATTTCGGTAAACTTTTTAATCCTTTATTCTATTCAATAATTACATCACTTTTTTAAGTGAATGTAAATTGTAATATATAAGACCCAACTACATCCACTTCGATCTCGGAAGGAACAAATGAAGAAGTTGAAGCACTTCTATCACAACTTCGTGCTCCACTAATAGCCAAACCGTTGAAGTTGTTACACAAGAAGAACTAGCCAATGATCCATTCCTCCTCAAAGATAGCTATCTACGAACCACACTTCTTTGCAAAGAAATTGAATTGCCTAGTTCATCCAAGACACTCAGACCACGTATCAGAATGTCTTCTATGTGTAATTTTAATTAAATATTATATTTTGTATTTATTTTATTTATTAATTATTTGTTCGTTGTCATATGCAGCGACTGTGGGGTGCTTGTAGCTGCATTTGGGGAGTATATCAGTGATGGTATACTAATGCCATTTAATTCACTTGAAGCCGATTATCTCCGCTGGCGATATGCATCACTTTTATAAGAATATGGATTAGAAAAGGTGAAAGAAGGATGCGTGAGTGATAAGATGACCCACCTAGGCCTAGGCGCGATTTCACCCAAAAAGATGCCAAAAAAACTTGGTTAATATAGGATAATTATGTATTTCGCTGTGACTTTAGTTTATTTATTGTTGATTTAAAACTACTATGACTAAATCATCTATGCTAGTTTATTAAGTTTGGTATTGAAATTATATTTTCTGTTTTATTGGATCTTTTGCATTTGTTTGTGAACAATTAGACTGTTTTATCCTCTGTTTCCAAGGTAAAAATCATGTATCAGTTTAACTATTAATCTTGTATCAATATGGTTGATTTTTTAAAAAAATATTGATAATATTTTTTATAAGAGAAAAAATTATTTTGTACTAGACAAAGCTTATATTGATCCAGATATCATGTATCACCATAAAAAATTTGACAATTAAGACCCATGCATCAACATATAGTTTAACCATGTATTATTTCAATCTGACTCAAGCTAATACTTCTATGTAAGACTACGAATGTATTTTGAACTAGAGAAGTTCTATTTACGATTAGATAACATATCACATAAAGAATGTATTAAGAGAACACTGATATATCAGTATAGTTGATACTTTTCTAAATTCATAATAGATGATACTTCATAATATAACTAAAATATTCATTTTTTCCATTCAATATATTTATACTGAAAATTTAGCACATATATCAAACATTAAGGTACATAATTGTTATTTGGAACATTGATAGATAATAAACCTTAAGAAAATGTAGTTTTTCATTAGTAAAACTCAAAAATTGTATCAAGACATGCACTATATATCGCCTATAAGGCTAGTCATATGAATGTTGATTTTAAAAAAGAAACTTTATTTGAAATGCTCTAAGAATGATAACTTAAAATCAAAATAGCATCCAACAAAATTATGTATCATTTCTCATTTAGAAAGAAATTACATGATCTTCTATTGTGCCCTTCACGGCCACATCGTCGAACGGTTTGTGCTTACTCTTATCTTTTCGCCCACATTCTTTTTTCTCCCTTTCTTTGCCCTTCCGGACATCCTTTTGTACATTGATTACAGGACAATTTCATCTGGAACTTCTTTTGGAGGTGTCCAATCTTCTTTATCTGGCATTGGAACCATTACAACTTCTTATGTATTTGCTAAGGATTCTGGCTTGTAGTAATCAAAGCAATATGGATGCATCTTGGTTACATTTTTTATCTTCAAAACAAATATTGTGTGTGAACATGGTAGTTTGTCAATTCGAAACCTCCCAAAATTACATATTTTTCTTTCAAGACAAACAATATATTTTCTACTGGAATTATAAATAGAAAATATATATTCTAAAGAAGGAACAACCTGCCAGATTCAACAGTTCATTAAGTATATTCTCACAACAAATGTTTTAAAAATGTATCAACCATATTCCATCAAATAATCACATAATTTATAAAAAAACTATACGTAGTCATATAGAATTTTGCAAAAAATAAAATCTATAAATGATACGCACCTTCATTCTCAAAATATTTTATGGTATTTTCAACAAGAATATCCTCAAATTTTCTACCCAATGAATCTTTAGTGTAGGATGCCATTTCTCTATTTTTGCAGTACATTGTACCAAATAGAATTCTAGCTTCCTCCAAAAATTTAATTATAGGTAATTGTGTTGTCTCTACAAGGCAACCATTTATACATTCTGCTATTTTCAAAGTTATCATCCTTTTTGCTGTTGCATGTACTCATGACCATTTATCATACTCAACATTTTCAAGATAATGTTTCACCGTGTGATCAAATTTATTCACTTTGGCCATTATTCAATCAAAATCTTCTTTTTTGTAGCACTTCGCTATCGAGTAGTAAATATCTCTTAACAAATCTTTGCTCTTTCTATAATTTGTGCAAACATTTTTCTAAACATGCCATATGCATGCATAATAAGGAACAATAGAAAAAATAGTACTTACACTCTTGATTATCTTTCATTTCAATCTGATACAGCACATTTTATTTATGACGTTATAATGACCTCAAAGGACATTTTTGGTATTTTTGATCAAATTACTATTTTGACCTTCCTGAAAGTCACCTTGGGTCATTTATGAATGAGTCCAAAAGTTGAATTTTGAAAATATTGTAAAAAGTGGAGGTTTTGCAAAAGAAAGAGCTTTAAAAGGCTTTAAGATGAAAATTTTGAGTTTTGTGATCATCTTGAGTTTTGAGTGTTAAAATTTAATTTCATCAATTCCACCAGTTTCGAAATGCTGAACATGGTCTAGGAGAACTTGCTGATCTGAATTTTGAGATAAAACAAAGATGTTAGGCCCAAAGTTGTATTTTTTGTTCATTTTGGATAATAAGTTTGACTTTGGTCAACATTTAGAGTTAGGAGGCTCGTACCGAGTTTTCGTCAATTCTGATAGTTCTGGGTGGTGAAACTATTGCTAGAATGCTCTCAATATAATTTTTAAAAAAGTTCTGTGAATATTTTTAAGTTTTCGGTCAAACTAGTTTAAATGATCCTTCTCGGGTTTGGGGCCACGAGGGTTTCAGATTTGAATTCGGACAGTTCCGCTGAGTCTAGATCATCATTTCTAGTGAGGTTCTATGTTTGATTTATATTCACGAGATTCCAAACGAACTTCCAAGGGTCCAGTTCTTGTTTTTGTTTGCGCTGAATTATTGGTGCAATGCTATTTCTCGTGCATCTAGCACCAGCACTATGCATTCGCAGAGATCCTGCAGGTAAATCTCTGCGTTCGCTGGGTGATGCCATGTTCACAGACTTTGGTCTCCGTATTTTTGGAGCACTTTTGATGCATTAACAATGTCTTTGATTAAAACACGATCCTAACTCATTTCGCTCTATTTTAGACATTTCAAAATTCGTTCTAAGAGGGGATTTTGGAGGTTTTGAAAGAAAAGTGATTGGGTAACTATTTTATAGCATATTTAAACTATTTCCATTGATTAATTTGTGTTTTTAACTTCTAATTTTGGGAATTTTAAATGGTGGAATTTGGAGATTTTCAGAATGGAATTCATAAACTTATATCATTAATTTCTCCCTCATCTTAGCTTCATTTTAAAACTATTTTTATCGTTGAATTCCTTTCTACGTGCAGAATATTTTTATCCATAAGTTTTTAGTTTTCGGCAACATTTTTTGACATGAGATTTTTGACCATTTTACCCTTTCTCTTTGAATTAATTGATTTTAGTATTATTAGATTCGTCAAGTGATAGTAGTGTTATATTTGAATAAATTGTGGTGATTTCGAGTACTGTAGGAGGGAGAAGGCGGCAATTCCTTCTTGATTTTGAGATATTTGAGAAAAATAGACTTTTAACCTTTTGTTAAGTATGAATGAACCTTGTATGCTCCTATATGTATGTAATTGAGTGTTTGAGGGTATAATTGTATTATTCTAGGCTTGATTTCTTGTTGAATACTTGGTCATATGGCTATATACTGAGTTATAATTTATCTGTGAATTCGTAATTTGTGTGATCTTATGATTCATTTTGTATGATAGCAAAATGGTGCTTATATTGAGATATGATGATATTGATATATTGATGAAAGTGAAATACTGTTGATATTGAGATATTGTTGATAATGAGACACTGTTGATGTTGATACATTGATGATAGTCAGACACTGATAATATTGAGATATTGATGGCATTAAGATACTGCGATCATTTTGATTGATAACATTATGATATAATTGTTATCATGAACCTTGCATCTATTATTATTTGTGAACTGATACTTATGATGGCTATGACCGAGTTAATGAGTAAGGTAACAAGTAGATCGGTGGTCGACGTCTCTACTGGTCGAGCCGAGGTAATATGTTGGTTGTTCGAGCTCTCTTTGAAACGGGTTTGAGGTCTTTTCTATATGGGTGAGCATTAGCTGAGGTCTTTATTGGTGGTGTTCACGGATACATAGTCTATGTAAGACCCCTATGGGTTCTGACTGAGGCATATATGTGGTCAGCAGATGTGTGTCGTAGGGTAAAAATACATCATGATTA
>JAPFFP010044184.1:0-12608 GCA_026153255.1 Solanum medicagineum
CCCCAACACCCCCACAAGGTTTAATTCACATGGGGAAAGCTAAAAATTCAACTTACCTCTCAACCCCTTCACAAGCTTCAAACTTCGTAATCGCAAAATCGAACGTTTCTTTAGCAATCAATCTAACACTTCCTCGCCACTTGGGGGAACCCCTATACTGAGCTTGAAGCGTCAAATAATTGAAAATCCGAAAAAAATTGAATTGTTGCTACAGTAGCAACCAACCCGAGAGCTCAGCTGAAAGGGGAAATATTTGCCTAGAATTTTCTAAGTATTGGAATGGTTCCTTGCATAAGATATAAGGCATATGTGTATATATATATATATATAGACAACCACTTATACACTTGGCCAATCAAATAAAGCCATGTACATGACCCCACAAACAAGTTTAAATCTTTACGGAACAGACTTGAACAAAATACACATTTGGTCCCAAACTTTTCCAAATTGGACCAGTTAAGGATTTACGATTTTTAATTCCCAAGAATAATTTATATAAAAAAAAATTTCACTTGATCTCAACCTTTAAAGAAACACTTAAATCCCAATTGTTCGAAGTTTCCAACATTTGTCCAATTTTCGCAAACATTCCAAAATTTCAAAATACGGGTCCTAACAATAGTATTGCTCAAAAACTTGATCCTCTCAAATTCGTGGATATTCTGGACCAGCTAATAATATAAGAAATCCTTTTGATGATAAAAAATAAAACAATTTAATATTCCCTATAAAGTAGAATTATTTTGTTCCATATGGAATTTGTCAAACAGTGCCTGGTGTGCTGTTGATAATACTTGTTTATTTCCTCCAAACTGGCTCCACCATTCATAAAACCTTCAAGTAATTACTGCATCCTTCATTTCTTGAGAATATTCTATGAACCAAGTATGGATGTTGGGTTTAATGTATATTGAATTGTACCAAGCTGTCTTATAATCATACCAATTTTGTGTTTGCAGTCGATGAGCTTTTGATAATTGAATAAGGAATGGAGGTGATCTGCAAACCACTCAAAAGGGCTTAATATTCTTTTAATCATGAATATTTAGTATCTTATGCTGCATGGATTATTTTTTACAAAGATGTGCATACTCAAATTCTATCGAATCAATATTTGTTAAGATGAACTCATAGTACCTTTGGGTTTTGAGGGGAACTTCTATTTCCACATAAATTTGATTTTCATAGTAGGGTTTCAGTAAGTTTGAGATTTCGTAATGTTGATATTTTTTGTCTAGTGCCATAATTGGCAATACCTGAAGAATTGATAACTTAAATTGTTCTTTACGTGGAGCATGGTCGTCTTTTTTTCATTTTCATGCGAGTACTTCTCTATGGTTTTCATCTCTTAGCTATCATTTGTTTGGATGGAGGTAATTGTATCAACTAAGGAAGAAGAGTCATCCCTAAAACCTAAACGAAGTGGTTGTAATGTTGCTGAACTAATTATAGGCTCTTTTAATGGTATAGTATTCTTTGGTAGAAAGAGAGATTCCATCAAGAGGATATTTTTATTTTTTGTTTTATACTTCTCATATAAGGGTCTTTTCGTTTTTTCTTCAGGCGTAAATGGGGGCCTTGATGTGTTGTCAATGTACATCACATTTGATGCTGAAAACTTAGGATTTTGTGTGTTCTCAATGTGTCATTTATGGTTTTATGTGTTTTTGGTGTTTAGTTAGTAGGAAAGCAGGTTAGCATGATTTTAGGGAAAAATTATAGACTTTTTTGGTTTTTAAAGGATTACGAATGCTCTACGAGTAGTAGAGCCTTCTATGAGTAGTAGAGTGGGTTTCATGGAGATTCCCAGTGAACATTGAAGATTTTAAGTTCAGCCAAATGAGATCTCTTTACGAGTCATAGATCACTCTATGACTCGTATAGCGTAATTTCGTGGAAAATTTTAGTGAGATCCAGTGAAGGACCAGATGTTTCAAGTAAATTCTACTAGAGGGCAATACGAGTCGTAAATTAATCTACGCCTTGTAAAGTAGATCCCTAGCAGTGAAGTTCAAGATCTCAAGAGATGAACATGAGACCTCGATAATGACTCATAAAACCAGTTACGATTGTAAAGGCTTGTCGTATAAAGTCGCCGACCAATTTTCCTTATTTTTTAGGACTTATTTGTTAATACTTTAAATAGTAATTTTTTGGTCATTATTCACAACAGAACACAGAACATAGGACATCATTAAAGTACTTTTTAGGGTTTTATACTTGGAGACTAAATATTGGAGAGGAGAATACACTTGTGGATTTATTGTATCTTTCAATCTTGTGATTCTTAATACAATTGGGGTTTGCTTGTTCTTTAGTCTATTTAGGTAAGTGATTAATAATGTTTTCTCAAATCATGATTTCTTCATCTCCCTATTCATGAGTAGCTAAACCCATAACTTGGGGTTGTAGGAACCATGAAGATCTAACCAAATAAACCCAGATAATTTGCAATTCTTGGAATGGGTATTTACAGGTATTAATCAATTGTATTGGTTTTGCATGTTTTCTAGAGGTGGCCAACATTAAAACTTGCGTAGTGTTACCTTCCAAATCCAGGTGGTAATGAATAGGAAAAAACATTGGTTAAGAGGACTCGATGATGTATTCTTGTCTAATCAACTGAACTAGACCAAGGGGAGGTTGACTGAGACTATGGGTAATGGTTAGTGTTGCACACTATGGAGATGGGCCAAGTCACATAGTGAAATTTCCCTCTCACATTTGACCAAAGAGCTAGTGAACTTAAATTACCGTCCTATATGTTATATTCTAGTCGAGAATTGGGTTATCCGGGGATATTGAGTTGGTGAATCATGGGAACACAATTTCCAAGTTGCTCGGCATTATCTATTGTCTCTTGTTTTAGCTAGTTTAATTTAATTTCTTATCAATCATCACAACCCCTCCCTCTTTTATGGAATTGAGTTAGTTAATACTTGAATTGTTTATTAGTGATTCGATTTGGAATGTCTTCGTATGCTTTGTGGGATTCGACCCTAACCTTGGTTAGAATTTATATTTGAAAATGACCATTTTATCCTCCAAAAGAGTTGTGTAACTTGGGATTGATCAAAGATTATGGTGCCGTTACCGCGGAATACGACTAGACATTGATTGAAGTTAGTAGTAGTTGTTATATGACTATTAATTTCTTAGTTTCCTTGTATCTTCTTTTGTTTTTGTTTTTGTTCTGTTTCTTTTCATAGTATACTAGGTGGTGTATTCCCAACACACAGATTCAAGGCAATTCCTTAACTCCACTAAATCCAGAGATCTAACGTATTACAAGAAGAATGGCTCAAGAGAATGCTAATATCACGAGTAATGCAGGCTTGAATCAGAATGTTAATGATGATTATAGGTATTACAATCCACCTCCTTTGGAGAATATTCCACAACTTGGGGACTTCAATGAAAATGCTTACTAGTGGAATCAATATAGATTGAACCCTCTGACTATGGATGTAACTAATGCTATTATGTTGCCACCACTATCGGCTAACACAGAGTTCACTATTTCTAGTGGATTATTTCAAATGCTACAAAACTATAGATTATTTGCAGCCCACCATCAGAGGTTCCACATAGCCACTTGCATAATGTGGCATTTGTTTGGAAGAGTGTGATGGGGACACAAAATTTATCTATGAATGCTACGGGGATTCGTGTTTTCCTATTATCTCTCACGGGCAATGCTGCGCTATGGAAATTTGAGCTCCCACCAAGTTCAATCAATAGTTGGGCAGATTTGTAGAAGGACTTTTTAGAAAGGTACTTCCCTAGGTTGACGAAGCTCAAATTAAAGGATCAGATCAACAATTTTGAGAAACTTCCTGTTGATTAAATTAGCACTAAGTCGAAGACATTTACTAAGTGTTTTAGAGCATCCCTGACCACAAGATAGTGGATGATGCCTTGGTGGAGATCTTGTACCGTGTACTTGATTAGAATAGCCAAGCTTGTGCCGATACTATTATAAGGGGCATGTTTCTATTGCAAGGATTGCTGAGAGTATGGAGCAAATGGTCAAAACTAATTGTTCTTAGGGACAACAGGAGAGAGCTTCTATGAGGGGTTCATGTGCTATTAATGTAGGTTCAGAGCAAGCTAAGATCTATGAGGAGATTATGCAACAACTTGCTCAACTCCGCACAAGAATGGATGTGGTGATGAAGCAGAATCAGGAAAGAGTAAATGCAGTAATCCACCAACCTCTACATGCAGCTGTGTATGATGAGCCTTATTATGATAAGGATGCTTGTTTTGTGAGTGATCAGATGGGGGTTTCTGGACCAATGCCCAAGGGTCCAATCAGGACTATTGGCGCCAAGGTCAAGGAAACCAAGGTCGGAACTATGCAAGAAATGGAGCTTATAGAGATACAGAGGTGGTTATTATGAGAGGAATAGAGGTCTTGAAGCAGATTAGGGTAGAAAAGATGGTTTTAGGAATGGTCCATATATTTCACCACATAACCGATATCCTGGTACATGCGATTCTAAAATTGAGAAGATGTTGGACAGTTTGTTAAAGAAAGCTGAGACACAAGATGAAACTCTCAAGGGCATGAAGTCCGATATTTCAAGCATTAATCAAAGGATAGAGTCTCATTTAGTGGCTATTAAATAGCTTGAGCAACAATTTGGTCAAGTGCCTGCTTAATTGAATTAGCATCAGAAGGGTACATTGCCTAGTAACACAATTCAAAATCCAAAGAAAGAAGGGCAATGCATTGGGGTTACAACTAGAGGTGGCAAGAGTAGCATTGATCCTCCTAAGATGGTTGAGGTAAAAGATGTTCATGAATTGATAGCTGTAGAAAAGGATATCATTGAAGGAGAAGATTGTGCAAGGATGGGGTAGGTAAAGCGGTGAAAAGCCATAAGAAGTATAAGACCATCCCAAGGCCTCCTCCTCTTTTCCCTCAAATAGTCAAATAAGGGAGGAGGAAGGCAAGTTCAAACACTTTCTCTCCATGCTTAAGTAACTATCCAACAACATCCCTTTGATTGAAGCTTTGGAGAAAATGTCAGGTTATGCAATGTATATAAAAGACTTAGTTACTAAGAAGCGGAATATGAGTCAAGAGATTTCTAAAGAACTTCAACATGGTAGTGCTATTTACTAGTAAGTCATTGGCTCAAAAGTATGAAGAGCCAGGTGCTTTCACTATACCTTGCACTATAAGAGATGTAGAGTTCGTAAGAGCACTTTGTGATTTAGGTGCTAGTATCACTTTGATGCCTTTTGTGATTTTCAAGAGGCTTGGTTTGGCTGCCCCTACTCCAACTAAAATGTGGCTGTTAATGGCAGATAGAATAGTTAAGAAACTGGAAGGGATACTCTATGATGTGTTGGTTAAAGGGGACAAATTCATATTCCCTGCGAATTTTGTGATTCTTAATTGTGAAGTTGATTTTGAAGTTTCTATTATCTTGGGGAGAGAATTTCTTGTCATGGGTCTAGCTCTAGTGGATATGGACTTAGGTCAACTCAAATTTAGGGTGAATGATGAAGAAGTAGTCTTCGATATCCGCAGTCTATGAAGCATCAGGATGAATTAAAAAGTGAGGTTTGCACAATCAGTGAATTCTAGTATTCAATTTGTCTTAGTCGTGCCACGATAATAAATCAGCCGCTACTTGGGAGGCAACCCAAGGATTTTTGATGTTTTAGCTTGTTTTTGCGTTTATTTTCAATTTTAAGATTCTTAGGTGGTTGTTTGATTGTGTTTTGCATGCCATTTTGACATTGGATTTGTTGCATATAGGGTGCAAGTAAATTTTATGAAAAGTATGTAGGTATTAAACTAAGGCAACAGATTTTGCTGAGAGATGCATCAAGAACAGGTTCTACGAGTGGACTCACAAGTCGTATTGCACTTTATGACTCGTTACACCATCTCTCAGACGTTTCCAGTGAGTATGAACAGTGTGCCATCTACTCACGACTCAACTTTACGACTCAAAAATTAAACTATGAGTCGAAAATGGGGTTCGTAGAACCCAGATATACTTTTAAATTTTTCTAAGTGTTGAGAGGTTTACGAGACCAGGACTTATGAGTCGTAGATCCATGTATGACTCGTACTAAGAATTTTGCAAACTATAACTCGATAATTTTAAACATTGACCTTGTAAGGATATATAAAGGGGACCACCACCACTACTACTCTAGCTGCTACTAGTGATGAGAGACCCCAAAAGCTTGAGGCAGTCGATGTTGAGAGGGGTCCTACTATAGCTGCTCCTACACCAGAGGCCACAACATCACAAACTTCTACACCGGGCATGATTTATGTGTTCGTTGTCTCTATTCAGGCCATGGTGCAACAATTATGATATACTGACGCCCAACTACCTCAGCTTATTCAACACCTTAGGCCATGGGTTTGGCAGACTGTTGCAAGCTTAAAGAAGCGATGTCGGGCGTTCACCATTTCTACTATCATAAGCATGTTTCTGGAGTAGACGCTCGTATTAATGCCTTTGAGGCCTGGGTATAGAAGTGGTTACCCGATGCTCGACCTTCAGATCTGTCAGTCGTCTAGAAGGTGATTGAGAAGCTTAGGGCTAACATGACAGCTTTACTTGAGACACCTGTGACATTAAAAGATTTTACACCTACGGAGCCACTATTTGATTTATTTTTCTCCGCGAAACCTCCATAGGATTCCCTTAGAAAGTGCCTTTGCACAGATGAGGACTCTGTTCAGAGAAATGTACGTGCAAAGCACCCCGAGAATGATGAGGAGGAGGACGATCTCGGGATTGCCTTGAGGACATCGAGGCTAGAGGAGGAGATGAGGCTAGCCCAGGAGCATGATAGGGGGAGAGGTATTGGCCCCTTGGGATAGAGTTTCGTTGCTGAGCATACTACCCCCCCAGATGGGAGATGCCAAGACGCAGCCCGAGATAGGTGCTTCCGCATCAAGGTATGTTTCATTACCCCTACTTTATTCTATTTTTGCTTGATTTGGTGCATTGAGGACAATGCAAAAATTTTTGGATGGGGTGTGGGTAGTTTTGGGCCGTGGTGAAGTCTAAGTATCTTTGGTCCATAACTACTAATCTTGAGGTTTTCTTGCCTGTGTTCTTTTTCCTCATAGATATTTAAATTCTATTGAACCATCACATTGAGGATGTTTAGATAATATGTGTAGCATATAGTACTAATACTTATGGCATATAACATGTTTTTATTTTTTATTTTGAAAATTGGTACCCACTAAAAATTTCTGATTAGTAGTTAAATAGTAACCATGCATGTTTGTGTGTTTGGAAATAGCTGTTCTGATAAGTGAGGGTAATTTGAGACATGAAGCATGATATGGGAGTTGCTTGTTGATAATGCATTGCAACGCCATGTGAGTGTGAGCTTATATTGATATATTCATGCAATTTTGTGCTAATTCAGAATATGCCTTGTTACTCTAAGTTAGATTGTACATTAAATGAATTAGGAATGGATCTTAGGCCTTTGTTCTTTTAAATTTAGTCCACTTTAGCCTAAAATAACCAACCAAATGATGTTCTATCCCTTGTTCCAAATATTTGAGCTTTAAATGAACCAATTGTTTCAAAAACACCTAATTAGCCTAACCTTTTCTATTGAAATCCTTGAAATTGGCCCTAGTCTATCCTTGTCTATTGTGAACCTTGATTGAGCCAAAAATCCTAAGTTGAGGGTGGCTGCCAAAAATGTCCCTGGTTTGGGGAATAGATATTGTGTACTTCAATATAGGCTAAAAGCCTAAGTTGAGGGTGGTCTGTATAGGGATAAAATCACAAAAATAAGGTGATGAGTTGGGAATGAGGAGAAACAGAAGAAACTCATGTAACGGGTGCAAGGAAGAGAGCAAAAATGCCTTACATTGAGTGTTAAAAGAAAATGAAGTTTAAAAATGAGGCAAAAGCTGAAAAATGAGAAGAAAATACCCGAAAAAGCTTGAATGTGGAAAAAGGGAGAATAAGGTGAAAATATTTGAGTTTCTAAGGTTAAAGTGATGAAAAATGTAGTTCAAGTATGGTTTTAGTCACTATTTTTTCAAAAAGCCATACCAAAGCCCCCTGAGCCTATGTTCCAAGCCTAGAAAGTCCTAAAAGCGATCCTAGTCCAGTTGATTGAAAATCTGAGTCACGGGTATATGGGCAAGCCAATGATTTTAGTCATTATGCTTGAACATCTTTTGTGAGAATGAGTTTGCACAGTCTCAAAGCTAAATTTGAAATTATCATTGAGTGTCAAAAGATGACTTCTTTCTGTGAGAGCACTTACATTGCATTGTTAGCATTTGACTTTTTTAGTGATTGAGGACTGTTGATTCCTTTGCTTGTCATAGCTATGTTGTCAAATCCACTAGTGTATTTTGGTTTGCTAAATGGCTATCTCATCCTGTTTCAAAAAGTTGGTGTGGGTACCTGAGTTTGAATTATATGTGATGTAATGTGTTGCTATATTGTCTATATAGATTGAGTCATCGCTTGAGGACAAGCAACACTTTTAAGTTGAGGATGTTGATGTGCTATCAAAACACAACACATTTGATGCTTAAAACTTAGGATTTTATGTGTTCTCAATGCCACATTTTATGGTTTTTATGTGTTTTTGGTATTTAGTTTGCAGGAAAGTAGGTTGGCATGATTTTTGGGAACAATTGCAGACTTCTCTAGTTTTTGAAGGTTTACGGGACCCTCTATGAGTCACAAGCCTCCTACAAGTCATAGAGTGGGTTTCGTGGGGATTTTCAGTAAATTTTGAAGATTTGAAGTTCAACCAAATGAGAACTCTTTACGAGTCCTAGATTACTCTACCACTTGTATAACGTGGTTTCGTGGAAAATTCCAATGAGATCCAGTGAAGGATAAGATGTTACAGGTAAAGTCTACGAGAGGGAAATACGTGTTGTAAATCAATCTATGACTCGTAAAGTGGATCCATAGCAATGAAGTCAAAGATCTCAATAGCTGAACACAAGACCCCGATTGTCACTCATACATCCAGTTACAAAGTTGTAAAGGCCTGTCGTATAAAATTGCTGACCAGTTTTTCTAATTTATTAGGAATTTTTTGTAAATACTATAAATAGTAATTTTTAGGTCATTATTCATAGAACACAGTAGATAGGCCGTCATTAGAGTATTTTTTAGGGTTTTATTCTTGGAGACTAAATATTGGAGAGGAGAATACACTTGTGGATTCATTGTATCGTTCTATCTCGTGATTCTCAATACAATTTGAGTTTGCTTTTTCTTCAATCTAGTTGTGTAAGAGATTAATTATATTTTCTCAATTCATGATTTCTTCATCAACACTTAGCATGAGTAGCTAAGTCCACAACTTTGGGTTGTAGGAACCATGAAGATCTAACCAAATAAACCAGGATAATTTGCACTTCTTGGATTGAGTATGTACATGTACTAATCAAGTCCCTTCATTTTTCATGTTTTCTAGTGGTGACCTACATTAGAACTTGCCTAGTGTTACCTTCCCTATCCAGGTGGTAATGAATAGGAAAAGAAATTGGTTAATAGGATTCGATGATGTGTTCTCGTCTAATCAACCCAACTAGACCAAGGGGTGGCTGACTGAAACTATAGATAATGGTTAGTATTGCACACTATGGAGATGGGCCAAGTGACATAGTGAAATTCACCTCTCATCTTTGACCAAAGGGCTTGGTAAACTTAAATTACCGTCCTACATGCTATACTCTAGTCGAGAATTGGGTTATCCGGGGATATTGAGTTGGTGAATCTTGGGGATCACAATTCCAAAGTCACTCTCCATTATTGTCTCTTTATTTCCCTATAAAATTATTTTATTAAAATATCTGGGAGAGAATTGCTTCATCCATCTAGTTGAAAATCAAAGTTGGGTAATAGAATTAGCCATCCAAAATATCTTTGTTTTAATTGAGTAGTTTTATAAAGAACATTTTGATTTGGGTAATAGTACTTTTTAAAAAAATTCTTTTCAAAGAGAATCCTAGGTGGAGTAGGAGGCCTAAAGACATGGAGTTTTGGCTGTCAAAGTGAATTTATTTTAAAAATAATTTTATCCTTTATAAATTCATTTTCTTGGTCTGATATATTATTTAGGTAGGCAAAGATAAGATCTTTTCCTAATATGGTGGTATGGATATTATCTAATTCTGTGGTATATAGTCTTATATGGCCATTTAAAAGAGTAATTAATATTATTTCTTCATATATATTTTTTGTTATTACAAAATAATTTACAAAATATCATCAACATACCCCAATGCCTCAAAAGGCTCCCGCTCATTGCAGGGTGAGGGGAGGTCGGATGTACGCAGGCTAACTCCTATGTTTAAAAACATAAAGCGGCTGTTTCCAGATAAACCATGAGGAGCGTCGAAAGTTGCATTGACTAACTGCTACTTCACAAATGAAAGAAGTGCAGACAGTTTAAAGAGCCATTTTGCTTTATTCCATCATACTCCAAAGCCAAAAAATAGTCAATTTTTGGCTCCATCCGAGATTGATGGAAAAAAAATCATTTACAAAACAAATTCCATTATTACAAACATGTGCTTTGTGGAGTTTATAATTTATTTTTATGTTCTTCTCCGGTTGCAGAGAATAATCATGTAGTACGTACATCGAGATACTTGATAGGAATCAATCCCTCAATAATACAATTTTGATATGCACCTGTATCAAATAGTGAAAATTTTGGGATGGTGTAATATTTATTTATAACTAGGGTGATTGGTATGTGGTAGTTTTGTATTCTAACTTGTCACGACTCAAAATAGATCGAAACTAAAGAAAGATAAATAAAGCAGAAAAAAACTCATAAGATATAAGAAATCTCCCAAAACCTGGAGTCATGAGTATAAGAGCATCTAAAACAGAACTCAAGAGTAAATACACCTGTCTCAAAGCATATACAATACTGTCTCAATCTCTGATACATAGTCTGAGAGAAAAAAATATAAGAGGATCTAAAGATCCACAACTATTCAGAGTATGAGCCTCACCGCTGAGATCTGGATGGTATCAATAGCACTGGGATATAATGATCAACTATCCTGTCCTAAATCCTGTGCACAATCTGGAGGGAGGAAACAAAGTAGGGGTGAGTACATTGAAATATACCTAGTAGATTCAACTGACTGGTTGAGAGAAATCAAATAAGTATGTAATAATGAAGAACCCTATCCCCGCATCAAAAAGAGTGTTCCCAAGAGGTATATTATATATATATATATATATATATATATATATATATATATACCATAGTAATGAGCCAAAATTTCCTCAACAATCCATTATGTCATATAACCATAATAAGAAATATAAAGCACAACTAGTCACATTGCACCATCCCTTGATCCGGGTGGTTCCAACGTGAATCATAATGCCCTTGCCTCCGACCCGAATCAAGGGATGTTACAAGCCACACACAAAAGATATAAATCAACAATATGATCCAATTATACCTGTAAGCATGTAGAATAGCATTACAATAGAAATACTGAGGCATGAAACTCATAATGATCATATGCACCGAAGAAATAATATCAAGTGTCACAGCTAATGCTCAAATCATCATTATATTTTTAGATCTTCATAGATATATCTGTCACGACTCAAGCCTAGGACCTAGATGTAACTGACGAATGGGGAACCCGAAGGAACCCCAAACAAGCCTCATTGCATATCATTACACATCCTTAATCGCGGAATTAATGTAAAGCAATGTAAGAAACATAAACAAGGGGAATTGGGACTAAAGGAGAGAGAAATTTATACTTAAATAGCTTGAATATCATAAGTGAGTGAAAGCTCAACCATAATACATAACATGTCCAACAACATATCTATTACATAGATAAGAGCGAGGACTAAGACAAGCAACCGACTTCACCCTCATAGTTATACATACATAAAAGAAAGATCATCTTAGAATATAGTATAAGAGAGTAGTCGTTGTCCCTGGAATGGAGGACCCACCAAAGGCTAACTTGAACAATTCATCTAGTCATAAAAAGAATCAATAGGAGCTCTGATCCCTACATGGTAACATCATGTAGGCATAGAGTATTTGCTAGTACATTCTAATGTACTAAGTGTATGGGATGCAACGTAACAATAGATAGGTTTCATAATCAAAATGCATACAATAGAAAATTGGCATAGTATTGCAAAATGGCATGTATGTTAAATGCATAAGTAAAATATGGTTAGATAACTCATGCTCATATAGGATATCATATGTGAAGGATAGACTAAGTGAACTACTTCCCAACTCCAAGGCACACAATTCCTTGAACAGTGATTGAGGCTTGACACCCCCTCAATAAGTTATCTGAGGCTTAACACCCCCTCATCAAGGTGATTAAGACTTGGCACCCTTTCAACAAGGCGATTGAGACTTGGCACTCTCTCAACAAGGTGATTGAGGCTTAGTACCCCCTCAACAAGGCAGTTGAGATTTGGCACCCCCTCGTCAAGGTGATTGAAACTTGGCACCCTCTCAACAAGGTGATTGAGGCTGGGCACCCCCTCAACAAGGCAACCAACTTGCAACATCATAGATACTTTTCATGAATTCAACACATGCACAACATACTT
>JAPFFP010044185.1:0-12608 GCA_026153255.1 Solanum medicagineum
CATGGTTATAGGTTGGTTCTCCCGAAGCCTTATCGGTAACGGGTGCCGGTCCGCCCTACGGGAATTGGGGTGTGACACTTTTAGTCATTACTTACCTAAAATGCCATACCTAAGCCCCCTGAACCTATGTTACAAGTCCATAAGTTCTAAAGTGATCCAAATCCACTTTGTCACCATGCCAGAAGATGAGTATAGAGGCAAACCTATGGTGTTAGTCATTTTGTATGAATTTCATTTGTGTGAGAGATAATGTTTCTTCGGTCCTTGAATTCTAAATGCTTTTTGAGTGGGTAAGAGGGACTTCTTTTCTGTGAGTGCATTTGCTCTACTTGATTAGCATATGACTATACCAGTGATAGTGGATGGTTGATACTCCTTAGCTTATCATAGTTGGATTGCCAGATTCATCATCATGTTTTGTTATGCATAGTAACTGTGCAATTTGTTTTGAAAATGATAATTGGGTACCTCGATTAGAGTGAATGATGTATATGCCCTTGGTATAGCTGCTATGTATTTCTCATTGTCTGCGTAGATTGAGTCGTCGCTTGAGGACAAGCAACAATTCGGAGTTGAGGGTATGATGTACTATCAAAATATAACACATTTTATGCCTAAAATAAGGGATTTTGTTAGTTCTTAATGCGACTTTTTATGGTTTTTATGTGTTTTTTGTGTTGTTCTTAAAAGTTAGGTTGGCATGATTTTAGAAAAAAATACAGATTTCGCTAAAGCATAGGATATACGAGTTCACCTACGAGTTGTAGCCCAAGCTACGAGTCGTAGGGTGCTATCATAGTAAGAAACATAGACCAAAAATCAGAAATCTGCTAAGTGGAGGTTAACCCTACGAGTCGTAAGTCTCGTTACGACTCGTATAAGTGTACTCATAGCAAGAATCAGAGGGCCCAAACATTGGATCAACAACTGAAGGCCTAGATTATGAGAGGAACAAACAATTCGTAGTCCAAGGTATGACTTGTACTAGTGGGTCATACCAGTGCGGTCCAAGATGCCAAGAACCTGATACGAGACCCCGATTACGACTCGTAGGTCAACTTACGAGTCGTACCTGTGAGGTGTACCATCTGCCAGCTATCTTTTCTATGTAATTTTTAGGGTTATTTTGTAAATAATATAAATACTTTAAGTTAGGGTTTTATTGAGGGAGATTCTAAATTCAGAAGAGAACATCATCTTTGAATATACTCTCAAGGCAACTTTTAGGGTTTTAGTTTAGTTTATCATTTTCTCTTGCAAAACCTAATTTTGGGGATTACAAATCTTGCTTTGTGGTTATTATCAATCTATCAAGCTTGTGGTTTGCAACTTCGGGTGTCTTCAATCTTCATTGCTTTGGGTAAAATTCTCAATCATGCCTTTTGTTTGAATTTTTGTTGGTTTTACCTTAGCCATGAGTCGCTAAGCACCCACAACTTGGGGTTGTGGGAACCATGAGTATTTGACTTGAGATGACCTAGGTTAGTGCATTTCTATGATTGGAGTTTTGTATGTATTGTCTATTTCTCTTTGTTATGATTGTTGTTTGGTGGTGGCCAACGCTAAACCCCGCCTACTATCACAATCTCGACCAAGGTAGTGATGAATAGGAAAAGAGAAACAGATGACAGGATTCGATAGATGTGTTCTTGTCTAATCAACCAAACTTGACCAAGGGAAGGTTGACTGGGACAATAGGTAATAGTTAGTTGGCACGCCATGGTTGCCAACTAAGTGCCATGGTAAAATTCGACCTTCACCTTCACAAGAGAGCTAGAAGAACATAAGTTATCATCTTGCATGCGAATCTCTAATTGTCTTTATCTTATCTAGGTTAATCGAGTCAGCGAACCATGGGGAACACAATTCCCAAATCGTCCCTAAAATTAAGTGTTTTCTCTGCATCATAGTATAGTGTTTATTTTACTTTGTTCTTGAATCACAAAACTCCCAATTTAGAGATTTTAGTTATAGATACTTGAAATGATTGATAGTGAATTCTTGTAGTCCTACCCTGTATTCCCTGTGGATTGGATCCTAACCTTTGGTTAGGTTAATTGCTGATAGCGTCCGCTTTCTTATTGGATCATGAACATCATCATACAGGGTGCATAGTCTCAAGCAAGTGTGACTCTTGCGTTTAAAGGGAAGCCACCTCATGGAAAATGTGGCAGGATGCATTTGGGAGAATGTAGAGATGGAGGGAATGTATGCTACAAGTTTGGCCAATCGGGTCACTTTCAGGGGGATTTTCGATGTGAGGCAGTAAGGCCCAGATCTCTATTGTAGCACCACCAGCGAGGGGTAATTAGAGAGGTGTCGTACAAGGAGCAAGCAGTGGGACAAACCATTTTTATGTGATGGGAAATTGACAGGACCAGGAGGTTGCACCAGATGTTTATGATGGGTATGCTCTGAGTGTCTACCTTTCCTTCCAATGCTTTACTTGATTTGTGTGTAACTTGTTCATTTGTGACACCATATGTGACAAGTAGATTTGAGATTCTTCCTGAATGTTTGGTTGAGCCATTTTCTATTTCTACTCCTGTTGGTGAGTTCATCCGAACTGAGAGAATCTATAGAGATTATGTGGTGTCCATCTACCATAGGTACATTCTTGTTGATTTGATTAAGTTGGAGATGGTTGATTCGATGGGATCCTTGTTATTGATTGTCTTCATGCCTGCTATGCCTCTGTTGATTGCTGAATTTGGACTGTCAAATTCTAGTTTTTGAATGAGCCTGTTATTGAGTGGAAACGAGATTCTGTTGCGCCAAAGGGTAAGTTTATTTCTTACCTCAAGGCCCGAAAACTAATCTCTAAAGAGTGTATCTATCACCTCGTGCGAGTTAAATCTGATGATATTGAGGCCCCCACTTTTGAGTTTGTCCCTATTGTGAGAAAGTTTCATGATGTGTTTCCTGAGGATCTGCCTGGAGCCCCTCCAAATAGGGAGATTGACTTCAGAATTGATGTTCTTCCCAACACCCAGCCTATCTCAATTCTACCATATAGGATGCCCCTCGCTGAGTTAAAAGAGTTGAAGGAGCAGTTGAGAGATTTGTTGGAGAAAGGATTCATAAGGCTGAGTGTCTCTATGGGGTGCTCCGGTCTTACTTGTGCTAAAGAGGGATGGTTCTTTAAGTATATGTATTGATTACTATCAGTTGAATAAAGTAACTATTAAGAATAAGTATCCCCTTCTGAGGATTGATAATTTGTTTGACCAACTTTAGTGTGCCACTGTGTTCTCTAAGATAGACTTCAGATCAAGTTATCATCAGTTGAAAGTGAGAGAATACAATATCTCGAAGATGACTTTACGAACCCGATATAGTCACTTTGAGTTCTTGGTAATGTATTTTGGGTTGACAAATGCACCTGCAGCCTTTATGGATTTGATGAAAAGAGTATTCAGACAATATCTTGATATGTTCGTGATCGTGTTTATTAATGATATTTTGGTGTATTTTAGAGATGAGGAGGAGGATTCCAATCACCTTAGGACCGCTTTGCAGACACTACGAGACAATGAGTTGTATGTGAAGTTTTCTAAGTATAAGTTCTGGTTCAGATCCAGGGCAGGTCATGCAATTTCTTGAGATGGGATTCGAGTGGATATTCGAAAGATTGAGGCAGTCAAGAACTAGCCCAGACCAACCACACCGACAGAGATATAGAGTTATCTGGGATTGGCTAGTTATTATCAAAGATTTTGTTGAGGGATTTCGTCCATATTTGCACTATTGACTAAACATACTTAGAAGAAGGTCAAGTGTCAATGTTCCGACGAGTGTGAGAGGAGTTTCCAAGACCTAAAGCCGAGGTTAATCACTGCACCTGTGTTGACCTTGTTTGATGGAACAGATGGATTTGCTATCTACTGTGCTGCTTCGAGGGTAGGATTGGGATGTCTGTTGATGCAGAAGGGAAAAGTTGTCATCAGAAACGACCCCAAAAAGTGCCCGAAAATGTGCCTCGGAAGTGCTTAAAATTGTATTTTTAATATATGTTAAAATTGGTGTGTTATATCAAAAGTTCGACTTCATATTCTTGTTCAGGGGGTCAAATTTAGGGGGAGAAGGGTCTAACCCCAATTTTAGAGCGAAGGAATCACAATTTCAAATTTTAAAGTGACGAATTCCAGTAGGCAGTCCGCGTTTAAGGAACGGCGCGCCACAGTGTAAATTTCATCCTATTTTTCAAGTTCTGTCCAAGACTTTTAAGTCTTGGGCCTAAGCCTTCCCAGACGAGAAAACACCTATACTTAGCATTATTTCACCCTCATATGACCCAAGACACTTCCCAAAACTCACTCAAACCCTTAGTCTTATAATTCTCTCAAGATTCAAGTCTCAAAGCCTCATTCAGATTTCAAGGTTCTCCTTCAAGCTTCAAGTCTCCATCTCCAATCCTCACCAAGCTTATCTCCAAAGCTAAGGTATGTGGATTTCTTTCATGCGTTCCTTTCACCCATGATACCCAAGCCTCCTTTCACTCAAATTGCATGATTTAAAGTTGATTTACAAATGGGTCTTGCATATTACGAAATTCACTGCACAATATGTTAAAGCTATGTAAAGTTGTGACTATTTTGCTGTGTTTTGAGCGATAAATCTTGGATCTATTGTAAGACTTGATGAAGGTTTTTATGTATATTGCTTGAGGGTGTTGCAAGGTGTTGATTGATGGTTTTAGAATGGATTTTCTTGCATGATTTCATCTTTATATTTCATGGTTCTATACTAGCATTACACACCCTCTAAGTGTTTGATAAAATGTCCAGATGTGGTTTCTTGAGGAATTGAAGGTCCAAAGTATGTCTTATGAGTTGAATGACTTTATGATGATGAAATGAATGTTTATGTGAGCAATGTTTATGAGGAGAATCTATGCTATTCTAAGATGACCACCTTGGTGGAGGGTGTGATGTCCATCAACCATTGTTGAGGGGTTGATACCTTGACTACCTAATTAGAGGGTGTGATGTCCATCAATCGATAAGGTGTTGACACCATGACCACCTAAATAGGAGGGTGTGATGTCCATTAACCGGCAAGAGGTTGATACCTTAGCCACCTAAATAGAGGGTGGGATGTCCATTAACCATTATTGAGGGGTTGATACCTCTGCCACCTTGATGAAGGGTGTGATGTTCATCTACCGATTAAGGGGTATATACCTTGATCATCCTCCAAGGGGGTTTCAAACCTTGGATTCTAAGCACTAGTTGCTTGGTCTATGATGATTGCTCCTTCTACTTATTTATTATGATTTATATATGTATGATTTTACTTCAAACATCATTCATACATGTCATATCGTTACTATGCTAACCATTTTTTATGTTTATGCATTTCTATTATGTTGCCTGTCTCTTGATGCATTTGCATCATACATACTTAGTACATTTACATGTACAAATGCATACTCTATGCCTACATGATGTTACCATGTAGTAACCGGATCCCCATTTGATCATCATCCTCCTCCACGTGGCTAGTGGTTTCCATTCAAGCTAGTTGGTGAGTCCTCATGTTCGAGGGCAATATCTATGTCCTTATGCTATGTGTTGAAGACTATCTTTCCTTTTTGGTATACTTTGACTATGAGGGTGAGCCCGATTGCTTGTCTTGGCCCCCGCTAAGTTCTATTTTAGAGGTGTTGTTGCACAAATATGTATTATGCTTCAGCTTTGACTCACTTATGTTATTCAAACTATTTAAATATGAGACTCTCTCCCATAGTCCCAAATTTGCCTTTATTTATGTTTCTTATGATGAACTATCTTGCTTCTGTGACCAAGGGATGTGTGATAATATGCTCTGGTGTTTGTTTGGGCTTCCTTCGGGTTCCCCATTCGCCGGTCATGTCTAGGCCCTAGGCTTACGTCATGACAAAGATGGTATTAGAGCACTAGTTTGATAGATCCTCAGAGTCCAATACACCACCTAGATTAGAGTCTTATTCATGGTTGTGTTGTGCACCACAACTATGAGTAGGAGGCTATGAGACGTTTTAGGAAAAGTTTCCCTCCTTCATGTTCTGAGTCGTGCAATAGAGATGGACTAAGTTTCCCCCCTAATGATTGTTCTTTGCTATGCTAGATCATGTCTAACACTCGAGGAAGAAGGGCCCAAACTCCCGAGGAGCAGCCTACCAATGGTGAGTTTTGGGATGCTCCCACTATGCTTGCCCAAGTTGTTGCCAACCAAGTCAACCAAGGGGCCCAAGCCCCTTATGCTACTGCCTCGGGAGCTAGTGTAAAGGACTTCATGAGGATGAATCCTCCAGTGTTTTATGGGTCAAAGGTAGATGAAGATCCACAAGAGTTCATTGATGAGGTCTACAAGATTTTTACTATCATGTGTGTTGGCCGAATGAAAAGGCGGAGTTGGCGGAGTACCAACTCAAGGGGGTAGCCCAAATATGGTATGATCAATAGAAGGGGGAGAAGGGAAATAGTAATGTGGTTCTATGAGAGGAGTACAAAGTTGCCATTCTAAATTCGTTCTTCCTACGTGAGCTTAGGGAAGCTAAATTGGTGGAGTTCATGAACTTGAAACAAGGTGATATGAGTGTGAGGGAGTATTCACTCAAGTTCAACCAACTTTCAAAATATGCTCCACAATTGGTGTCGGATGCAAGGACTAGGATGAATAAATTTGTGATGGGTGTCTCCGACTTAGTGAGTGAGGAATGCCAGTCCGCTATGTTGATTGGTGACATAGATTTATCCCAGTGCCAAACAATTGAACGAAGCAAAAGATGAGGAAAAACAGGGGTAAGGAGGCCAAAAGGGCCCATTTTCAAGGAAAGTTCTGGAGTCCCAAGGAAGGAAGGGTTATGATGCGTTATGCTAAATGCCCAATGTGCGGTAGATGCCATAACGACCCTTGCTTTAGAGGTACCGATGCTTATATAGATGTGGGGATATGGGTCATAAGATGAATGATTATCCTCGTAAGAGCAATAAGGGTAAGGGTGCTGAAGTTGATTAAGGGGTTTTCCAAGATGTAATCGATTCTATTCTCTTCAAAGGAGGCAAGAGGTAGATGGGGCGCTCGATGTTGCTACCGGTATGTTGAAGTTTCCTTGACTTAGATGTGTGTGCATTGTTGGGGCAGTTGTGCCATTGTTTCTTTCTTTCTTTGGGGTTGCTAGTGGGCTTCTTGTGTGCCCCGAGTTGTTATGCGAACCTTTGGTGATTACCTCTTGGTTGGGTATATTGTTGCTAGAAAGTTGATAGGTATTGTTCCATGTTCATATTTCATTAGGTCTTGCCTTGTGGCTTGTTGGATTTGATGTGGTGGATTTTGAAGTTGTACTTGGAATAGAATAGTTACATGCATGTTGTGTCTCCTTTGGTGGTAGGACCCGTACAGTTAGATTCCGGCTCCCTAATGAACCCATCTTTGAGTAGGGGGTTGTCAAGTGGTAGCAAAAGAGGTAGGTCCATTCTTGTCTTAAGGTTCAATTGATTTCTAAGGGTTGCCCCATGTTCTTATTGCAAAGAAGTCTTGTCTTGTGATCTTGGATGAACTTAGTTTGATATGTTGGAGGTCTTGGGATAGTTTGGGCTACTTTCATAACATGTTTTCAATGAGTGTAGAACCTGTAAGGTTGTAATAATATCAACTACAATGGGTTAGTCACTTCTCTAAGATTGATCTTTGGTTCTAGCTTTATCCCCAATTAAGGATGAGGGTAGGTGATATCCGTAAGTGTCTTCTCAGATTAGGAGTGAGCACTTTGAATATTGGTGGAGTTGTTTGGTTGGCTTATGCATCGGTTGTGTTTATGGGTCTCATGAATAGGGTCTTAAAACCCTACTTTGGCATGTTTTGTTGACCTCTAGTAACAAAGTACTGATTTATTTAGAGCTTGTGAATCATTCAGAGGTAGAGTTGCAAGTCTTGGGAATGAGAGGTTATTTGTTAAATATGATGAGTGTGAATGGTGGGTAAGAAGGAGGTGGTTAGAGCTCCTTAAGGATTATGGTATAAGTGTGCATTAGTTTCCCAGTAGGGCTAGTGTTGTGGTTGGTGCTCTAAGTAGTTTAGTGTGTGTGGATAATGGTGGCAACGAGGAGACTAGTGGGGTCCATCAGTTGGTTAGGTTGGGAGTTAGGTTGAGGAAAGTTGAGCATGGTGGTGTAGCATTCTTGATGGTTCCAGATCTTCTTGGGTTAAGAGGTCTAGCTTAGGCAAGGCCTTGATTCCGCCTTATTAGGATTGAAAGTTTTAGGTGAGAAGATGATAGAGTGGAGGTTGTCTCCCAAGGGGGAGATGGTGATTTTGGGACCAAGTAGGTTAGGTGTATTTAAGGTTGACAATTGAGTTGAGGATTGTGAGTCCTTATAAAGTGTAGAGGGAGGTCGGTAAGGTTGCATAAGTTTGGGAATTGCCTATGGTAGGGGTATGGTTTATCTGGTTTGTCATGCTTCTAGGTTAAGGGGATGTGTTGGTGACTGTGAGGTTTACGTGTTCCCTCCGCGACGCGCCAAGGGCGCTCTTTAGTGTAATTCCTTCTCCACGTTCTCTCCGCGACATGGAGAGATGTATTTTGCCTGGCAGTGTTTCCTGTGTAGTCCAAAATATTCTAAGTGTTGGGCCCAAGTTTTCTAAACGTGTTTTTATCTATGTTTAGCCAAATTTCACCCTTATATCATTCTAAACATATCTCAATACTCACCAAAACACTTAGCAATATTTTCACTCCAAAATTCAAGTTTTAAACCCTCATCTGGAACTAAGTATTTTCTTCAAGCTTCAAGTCTCCATCTTCAACCTTCACCAAAAACTTCTCCAAAGCTAAGGCATATGGTGTTGAACCATTGGGTCCTTCCACCCATGGTGCCTAAGCCTCCTTTTTACTAATATTGCATGATTAATATTGATTTTACATGTAGGTCTTGTATATTGAGAAATTTATTGCAAAATGATTTTAGTCCATGAAAGTATGATCGTTTTAGCATGTTTTGAGCTCCAAATGTTAGATCTAATGTACGATATGATGAGGGGTTTTGATGTGAATGTCTTAGGGGTGTTGCCAAGGTGTGGATTGATGGTTTTACTACAGATTTTCTTCCATGATTTTATCTCTAAATTGCATCATCTTTTACCCCCCATTACACTCCCCCAAGTGTTTGATAAAATATCTGGTGGCTAGGGTTTCTTGTGGAATTGAGGGTCCAAAGCTTGAGATATGATATGAATGATTATATGACTATGAAATGAGCTTATGGACATGATGAATTCTATATAAAGTATTGCATTAGACCATACTCAACTAAGGTAGGGTTTGTACTCATCAACCATATGAGGGGCTTGTACTTCGCCACCTAGGATGATGGGGTGTGACCGTCATCAACCATGTGAGGGGTTTGTACAACACCACCTAGGATGATTGTGGTGTGACCATCATCAACTGAGTTGGGGGTTTGTGTTCATCAACCATTTGAGGGGTTTGTATCACACCACCTAAGGTGATGGGGTGTGACCATCATCAACCAACCACGGTTGGAAATCTAGCTCGGTCTATTCTTCATTTATGATATCTTATATGAGCATGAGTTATTTAAGCATGTTTTACCTATGCATTGATCATATATATCATATTGCTATATCATGCCTATTGTCTATTGTTATGCATGTCGATTATGAAGCTTATCTCTTGTTGCATTGCTTCCCGCACACTTAGTACATTCAAACGTACTAACGCATACTCTTGCCTACATGATATCACCATGTAGGGACCGATGCCAAGTTGATCATCCTCCTCCTCCACTTGGCTACTCGGTGCTATTTCAAGCTTGTCCTCCATTTCGGGGACCTTGGTTTATGCTTTCCTCTTGCCTTGTATTGAGGCATTCTATTTTGTGTTCTAGTTTGACCATGAGGGTGAGCCCGGTTACTTTGTCGTGGCCCCTGCTCTAGCCATGTATCTAGAGGTGGTGTTTGTTAGACAAGTTATGTATCTATGTTATGAGCTATGACTCCTTGTCTTTTGATGTTGATGTTTTGGCAAGCTATTTCTTAGCCCCTTTTTCTTGCTTTATGTCTTTAAAATGATTTCGTGATTGATGATGTGTAATAACAAGTGAAGAGGCTTGATTGGGGTCCCTTCGAGTTCCCCATTCGTCGTGCCACGTCTAGGCCCTAGCCTTGGGTCATGACAATTAGTTATATTTTTAAAATGCAATTAGCATATTTTTTTGAATGCATGACTGTCGAAAATAAGTCAATTTACATAATCCAGTTGTTATAAATTTACTGCAAAGCGTCAATCAAAGAAAATACATCGTTTATACACCATTTATAAAAATTTTGTATTCAATAAACTCGATATATACACACACACACACACAAAAGCACACACGATAAGAAAAGGTTGGTTAATGAGCCTAATGTTATGGTTTTATTGTACTTGAGTAGAATTTTTGTACATCCTTCATTCTTAAATAATTGTCAAGTTTTCGAGGTTGCTTCTAAGAGTCAATTTGATTATTTTAACAATAAACTTAGATATAAATTAACTTAATATTTTAACATTGAGATTTTGCTTTTAAATTTAGTTTTCAAAAGTTATATGGAAATTAATGTTGATTACAATTTTACTTGAATCAATGTGATGAAAAAAATATATATTAAAGTATTGATCAAAGTACACATTATTTGTCTTTTCAAGAAAATAATTAAGACTAATATTTTAGAAAGCAGAAGTAATATATATTATATTCTCATGTTTTTCTAAAAAATAAAATTAAACGTTTGAGTTATAAAATTATCAGAAAGTTTAATTTCATAATTAAAAATATTTTAAAAATTGTATTGAAAAAGCTAACTTGATTTTTAAAATGTGAAGGCTAAAAATAGGGTTGATAAAAAATAGAGTGAAAATTGAATAACAACTAGGTTGCACAATATATCAATGAAATTAATAATGAATAAGTAAATTCATAATAAACAATAAAATTGAAATGATATAAAAAGAATAGGTCCACATGTATTAACACGTGTTTAGAGGCTATTGGTGAAGAAATAAGTAATATGTCGTAGTTATAATTTTGCCCTTGTATGATTTCTCTAATTAATATCTTTTATAAAATCTGGATAAACTATCAAAACGTGAAATTACAATAATACCCTTCATCGTCCATGGTTTGGCTCTTCTATATAGTAGAAACATATATATATATATATATATATATGTATGTATGAATGTGTGTGTGTGTTACAAGACTCGGAGTATATTCGTTAAAAAAAATTATGTCTATGTCATCTCATTTCAGACATAATTGCTATTTTTTGTCAAAAAAGAGTTTGAGAAAATCACTAACCTATACAACCTATCTACCACTATGCTCTATTTGTACAAATGATAATCTTTCGCTTTTCATTATAATACGCATGAAACTTGCTTCCAAGTACGATACAAAATAAACATCATTCAAACAAAAACAAAAAAAACGAAAAAAGAGAACGATATAAATCGAAAAAGTAGATAGTAAATAACATTTTTTAG
Organism: Solanum medicagineum; assembly: GCA_026153255.1. NCBI lineage: Eukaryota > Viridiplantae > Streptophyta > Magnoliopsida > Solanales > Solanaceae > Solanum > Solanum medicagineum. Next base: position 11,528 of record JAPFFP010044185.1, read on the forward strand.
AAAGTAAATAATCAAAACTTATTCAATTGAGTTGAGTAATTTAAGAAAGTCAAATAGTTTTTCAGTTATAGTCTCCTGATTGTATGCCAATCACTCATTATCATTTATACAATTTTTAGTTTTTTAAATTATTTTTCGATTTTTAAAGAAATCTAAATAACCAAGCTTACTCAACTGATTTGAATAATTTAAGGAATTCAAATATTTTTTCAGTTATAGTCTCCTCATTATATGCCAACTACTAATTATCATTTATACAATTTTTTGTTCGTTAAATTATTTTATATAATAATCTCTCAGTACCTGCATTTCACGTGGTCATCAAGTCTTGCAGTCAAGGTGATTGGACATCACTTTGACGTGGGATTGTAAATATTATATAAAATAATATCAACATTTTTTGAAAAAAAATTAAATAAGATATGATATATAAAAGAATAGAGTAAATATTTTTGTGAATGGTCAATGTTACATTGATCATTGAATTATGACTTATTAGTCGATATAAAAAGATTACTGTATATCATTTGAACCTATCAAGATAAACAACTAAAGTTCAATAAGAAATTTAATTCTTATTTTGATTTTATGAGGTTCAATCATGTAATTAAGTGTACTCAACAAATACCTTTTATAAATGACATTCATGGTGTATATTCTTTTATGAAATTTGTAAAGTATGCTATTAAGGTAGAAATTTAGTAGGTAATTCTCTCAATAGTTTTTTGTCCTGTGATTTCTATCATTATTATTGTTGCTTGTACTTTAATTGTTATATTATTTTGTTGTAGTTATTGTCCTATTATTATTTGCTGTTTTGGTTACTATTTATTATTGTATAACTTACACAAATGTCATTGTGTAAGGAGCAAATTCTATTTTTGCCTACTCTTTTAAAATTTATCAAAACTTTCTTAAAAAAGTCACTTGTTGATACATATTAATTGTAGTTACTCTCTCCTCGATATATTAAGATATTTAATGTGTAATGACTCATTAGGTCATTTAGATGACTTCTTATTTTATCAAATACCCTCCTCGTGAATTCTAAATGGATGTCATTGGACTCTTTGTGATGTAT
>JAPFFP010044186.1:0-12607 GCA_026153255.1 Solanum medicagineum
TCCCACCCCTAACAATCCTCTTGCTTGGAGCATCATCGGACTATAGACCTTGGGAGCCACCATCCAATCGGGCCCTCTTGGCCTCACTACTCCTCCTCCTCTTCCTCAACTTCTCCCCCACCATTTGCTTGATATAAGTCATCAAGTGAGATAAATCCATGTCTCTAATCAACACAGCAGACTGGCATTCTTCACTCACCAAGTCGGAGACGCCCATTATGAACTTATTCATTCTAGCCCTTGGGTCGGCAACCAAGTGAGGAGCATACTTAGAGAGTAGATTAAACTTGAGGGCATACTCCCTTACACTCATAGCACCTTGTTCAAGTTCATGAACTCTACCAACTTAGCTTCCCTAAGCTTAAGAGGGAAAAATCGATTAAGGAAAGCCGCCTTGAACTCCTCCCAAAGAACCACATTGTGGATTCTCTTCTTCTCCTTCCATTCATCGTACCATATTTGTGCTACCCCTTTGAGTTGGTAGACCGCCAACTCTGCCTTATCCTCCAATCTAATACCCATGATCGCTAATACCTTATAGATCTCTTCAATAAACTCTTGTAGGTCTTCATCCACCTTTGACCCATAGAACTCCGGCGGGTTCATCCTCATGAAGTCTCTTATCCGAGAAGTCGGTGTAGGAGCATGAGGAGCTTGGGCCCCTTGATTAGCTTGATTAGCCACAACATATGCAAGCAAGGTTAGAGCAGCCCGAAGATCCCCATTGGCTGGTTGCTCCTAAGGAGCACGAGCCCTTCTTCCTCTTGCGTTAGGCATGCTCTAGCATAGAAAAGAACAATCATTAGGGGAAATAACGTTACTTCAAATCTATAGCATGATGTTGACCTTGAAGAAAGGAAACATTTCCTAAAACGTCTCATAGCCTCCTACTCATAGTTGTGGTGCACAACACAACCATGAATAAGACTCTAATCGACGCGGTGTGTTGGACTTCGAGGATCTAACAACCGAGTACTCTAATACTATCTTTGTCATGACCCAAGCCTAGGGCTAGACGTGACCGGCGAATGGGGAACCCGAAGGAACCCCAAACAAGCCTCATATCATATCATTGCATATCCTTGGTCGCGGAAGCAATTAAAAATACAATAAAAGATAAGAATAAACAAGGGGAAACTGGGGCTAAGGCAACACCTTTCATATCATACGCAACGAGATTCAATAGAGTCAAGGCTCATAACATAGTTACACCATATGTCCAACAACACCTCTAGTACATAAAGATAAGAGCGGGGGCCAAGACAATGTAACCGAGCTCACCTTCATAGACAAAATAGAAAATAAAGAAGAGTGTCTCAATACATAATAAGAGAATCATAGACCAACAAGAAATCCAGAAGCTCAATCCTAGGAAATCTAGCAGGATGGACAGGGCTCACAACCTACAAAAATGTATCAAGGGGTGAGCACCAAACAACGGGGTACTCATCAAATGGAACTAACCTAAGATAAAGAAATGAAGAATACAAGTAACTCATTAAAACCAACCATAATCCGCAGAACTACAATCCTACACTCAGAAAAATCCTAGCACAATATAATATACAAATCACAGTGATATAGAAATACTCATCTTATGGAACAGTGTCACAAAACACAAGCATATAATAGAACCAACACTTGTACCAAGATTAGGGAGATAATAAGTACATAATCTCATAAATGAGATACAACTATATCAATCAAATATGATATGAGATGGAGTGGATGTCATAAGATGTATACAATGTAATGTTATGTCAAATAATCATGATACATGCTTGCCCTACGATACACATCCGCTGATCATATATATGCCTCGGATTGAAATCAATGAGGGTCTCACATAGACCATATATCCGTGAACACCACCGGCAGAGACCTCGGCCATGCTCATTCATCTGTAAAAGACCTCAAAATCATGTCAAAAAGACCTCAGACAATCAGAATATTACCTCGCCTCAACCGGTAGAGACCTCGGCCACCAATCTACTTGTTACCTTATTCATAACTCGGTCATAGCCATCAAAAGTGTCAATGCACAAATAATAATAGATGCAAGGTGCATGATCATAATTATATCATAATATCATCAATCAACATGATCTTATTATCTCAACACCATCAATATCACAATATTATCAGTGTCTCGATATCATCAATGTCTCAATAACAACAGTGTCTGATTATCAACAACATCTTAATATCAACGGTGTCTCATTATCATTAATATCATAATATACATACCATCTTGCTATCATCCCCAAATAAATCACAAGATCACATAGATTACGAATTCTCAATTAAATTACAACTCAGTATATAGCCACATGAACAAGTATTCAATACGAAAAGTTACGATCAAGCCCAAAATGGTGCAACTCTACCCCCAAATACTCAATTCTATACACATAGGAGCATACAAGGTCCATTCATACTTAACAAAAGGTTAGAAGTCCACTTGCCTCAAATAAAGTCTCAGAATCAAGAAGAAATCGCCGCTTCCCATCTCTTACGTTACTCTAGATCACCACAATCACATAACGAATCTAATGAAACTAAAATCAATTAATTCAGAGAGAACGAGTAAAATAGTCAAAAATCTCATGATGGAAAGTAGAGTCGAAAATTGAAAATTTATGGATGAAAATATTTTACACATAATAAGGAATTCAACAGTGAAATCGGTTTCAACAACGGCGCTAAGATGAGGGAGAAATCAATGATTTAAATTTAGGTAATTCTACTATGAAATTACCAAAATTCCAGAACTAAATTCCTAAATTTAGAAGTTAAAACACAAATTAATCAATGGAAATAGTTGAAATAGGTCAGACAATAGTTCCCAATCAATTTGACTTCAAAACCTTGAAAATCCTCTTTTAAAACGAAGTTTGAAATGTCAAAAATGGTGAAAAATGAGTTAAAATTGTGTTTTAAAGAAAGACACTGTTCAAGCATCAAAATTGTTCCGCGAATGTGGAAGTCACCCTGCAAATGCAAAGGTATGGCAGCTGGATCTCCGTGAAGACGGAGTAGTGGTGCCAGCTGCATCAGGAACAACAATGCACTAGCAACACAACTCAAATAAAACAAGAACCGGACCTTTGGAAATTTGTTTAGAACCTCGTGAACACAAATGAATCATAGAACCCTATCAAAAATAATGATCCAGACTCAATAGAATCGTCAAAATTCGAATTTGGAACCTCTGTGGCCCCAAAGCTGAGAAGGATCGTTTAAACTAATTTCAGACCTAAAGACTCAATATATTCACAGAACCTCTAAAAAATTACAAAGAGGACATTTCTAGCGTTAGTTTCACCACTCGGAACCATTAGAACTGACAAAAAATTGATACAAGCTTCTGAACCTCGAATGTTGATCAAAGTCAAACCTATGATCTAAAATTAACTGAAAATGTAACTTGGACCTAGAATCTCCATTGTAACTCCAAATTCAGTTTTGCAATCTTTCCTAGATCAAATTTGGCATTCTGGAACTGATGGAATTGAAAGAATTGAATTCTGACACTCGAAACTAAAAATAACCATAAAACTCAAAATTTCCAACTTAAGCCTTTTAAAACCCTTTCTTTTGCAAAACCTCCACTTTTTCAATATTTTCAAAATCTGACTTGTGGACTCATCCATTAATGACTCAAGGCAACTTTCAGCAAGGGCAAAATGATTATTGATTAAAAAATACCAGAAATAACCTTAGAGGTCATTACAACTAAGCATGTGGAATGCAATGAAACAAGAAAATCATATATCATAATAGGCAAGATACATAATCATAACAAGGATAATAAGCTTAATATGTAATAGATGATCAATGCCTCATTTAAAACATGCTTGAAGGAACATAAATATCATAGCATATCATATATGTAACTATGTGGGAGAAGGCAATAATCGACACTTGGACCATGCGAGCTATGACATGGAATCCCAATGTTACCTCTACACCGGAGGAAGAGTAGCTTACTTATCAATGTAGCCTATACCCCACCTTACGAGCCCCACTCATTTCAGTGAGTGTTATATGTGGATCAACTAACTTGAACTTATAGGTATATAAATATCATTATATGGTGGCACGTAGTTATGAAACAAAAGGCTTTACATAAGGATACTTAGAGAGAGTCTCCCATCTCAAGCCTCATTCGGTGCTAAGTCAAGTCCCACCGAAATAAATATCATGAAAATATACTAGTTATGCATTCATAAGTTCAATAATAATCATAGCTCAAAACTTGTCAAGACTTCATGCATATAAAGTAGCTCATTCAAAATCTTAAGTATTCAAGCATGCGAGAATTGTCCTTTCACATAGAATTCATCATAATTGGAACGAGAAAACTTTTCAGTAACTAGTTTATCATTCAAGGACTCCCATATACATAATTAATACCTTTTTTAAACATTCAATTGGAGCCTTTGAACTTGGCTTGTTGTAAGAGACGCCTTGTGACCCTAAACCACATGTAGTACATTTTGAATACGTAATAATTGATCTTACCACTTTAGAAGTCATTAAATTGAGCCTATATGCATATGAGAAACAGTTCAGATCTTAACTCAAGATCTAGGGCGTGACAGAATGTCTCTATTTTTTATACAATAAGATCCTAAAATCTTCTGGAAAGCCTATTATTTTGTATTATCTATTTCTTAATACTAGGTATGTTGTTGTTGTATCATTTTTTTGAGGTCAATTTATAGCCTATGTGTATTCTTAAAAGATTGTTGTTTGTCTTCTTCAGGGTAAGCCACCAAGCTTTTGAGCTATTTTAAAGTAAGACACCCTGAATGAGAACTCCTACAAAGGTGCGATGCACCTTGATTATGCTTATGTTAGAATATCATGTATCTATCTTTTTGTGCTTAAGAATATATATACACACAAATCAATCTATTCATTTGTATGCACATTATTATTGTTGGCTCATGCTTAGTATGTGCTATAATCTACTAGCAACAAAAATAAGAGTATATGTCTTTCTCTATCTATATTTTTTATCTCGATAAAGTACAACCTCAAGCACCTAAATATGAAATACATATGTTGTAGGGATCATGAAAATAAGAGTCAAATGGATGCTATTTCTAGAATTATATGTTGATCAAATTTTTCTTGTATTAGTTGCATCATTAATATAACAAATAGTTACTTCCTAGTTTCCTGTTAATAATGTGGTAGATTTACTTTTGGAACTCTAAACTCACATGTTGAGTTTAGATATCCAACATTTTAGTAAAATATTTTGCACTAATCATTTATATGTATGCTTTTCTTAAAAAAAAATAAAATAAATTGGTGCTCGTAAAGTAGAAAAAATTAGTGAATTGTGGACTTAACCAGATGCTTCTATAACTAAGATACATCATAAAAATTCGTATTTGAAATTTCTTTAGATTTCAAATAATTGAATAGCTTTTATTTTCTGCGCACCGAACTATCATCTCACTGTATAGGAAAGTAAAAGTCATCAAAGTCACTGATGTAAATGAGTATTTCACCAAGTTATAATGGACATGAGCATAGGTTCAGATATCTATTAAGTTTCTTGCATCTTACTTGAATTTCTGCTCTTTAAAATGTCTTGAACAAGTCAAGTGGGTGTGTCTATTAAAGGCATAAAGTTTTATGGTGATTTTCTAATTATTGGTGTAATATACCATACATACAATAAATTACAGTTGAAAAAAATAAAATGATAAAATTGAATAAAAATTCATTTAGGCTGAGGCGCGGATATCTCGCTTTCTTTAAGGAAATTCAAGTCCACTGCATGGGGCATAATCTACACTGACCCAACAGTAATTACTTGGCTTGTTTCCTCCAAGATACAACAGACCAACAATGTTATATGACTCAAACAACTCCGGATTAGTTGAAGAGTCCAAAAATCCACAAAAAGAATACCCTCCTTCAACATATAATACTCTCTTTTATATAGTGAATATAGTTGAAGACTTCGATTTTTTTTTCTCAACTCTCTCTTTCATTATTGTACACTTCACTACACAGTACAATATTTTATCCACACTTCATATTCTTTCTCTCCATTTTGTTTTCTTCACAAAGGAAGAAACATCACTATTTATAGGTGAGAATTCATCCTTGTCTTGGATAGGATTAATGTGGAATGTAATGTAGGTAAATGAATAGAGACATTATGCCTTAGAAGTTACAAGAGTTACAAGACATAATGGGTTAGAACATGGGTTGGTGGTAACATGAGTTATAAGCCACTAATGGTCATATAAGTTACAAGAAACTAATAACCATTTCTACCACAATTTAATACTCACTAACATATGCAGTTAATACTTTAGTTTAATTATAAAATGCATATACACCAACATTCCTCCTCTCATTTTTATATTAAAATAAGAGAATTTTTCATCAATTTAGTTGAAGGTAGACTATTGTGCATAATGAAGGTATGCTCTGCATTGAACCTCCACGTAGTAAAACAGTAATCTTTACTTTAAGTCAGTAGTGGTCTCAAACTTGAATTATGACTGCTTAAGGGAAATAAAGTATCACTGCTTACCCACAACAATCAAGGTATTGACATAAGCTTTGGCTAGCACATTACGGCCTTGTGTTATCTCGGTATTCATGAGTGTATTTGAGAACAAATCCATTCTCATAAAAAGCGGCCTACTTTCTTACTCACATAGGTGAAATTTGTCAAGGGTGCTCCTATTATTTGACACACCACTCATATGAGATACAAACTTTCATTAAGAGTTCATACACTCAACCTCCACAAATCATTATTGGATAAATGTACTCACATCATAGGGACTGAATAAAAATTAATATTACATTTCACAAGTCATCATATGATTCGTTTTTCCCATTGAACCTGGTTATAGGGTCTCCAAAAAAAGTTGGGTTTCCTCATATATGACTCAGGATTTATAAGTTTCAATATCATCTCCCTCAATGTGCTTCAGACCCTTATCTTTCTAAGGCCTTAATACATGAATCTGCAAGATTTAACACAATTAGCAAATGGTATACCACTGATCAATATGATCTCAGAATATTGTGTTTTCTTCTCATGTGTCTGAATTAATCGTTATAATAACGATTTTTGTACTCTACCAATAATATTGGTGCTATTCACAATTCAACAAAATGAGAAAAATTAATTTCTCAAAATAAAGTGTTTGATATAATAAAATCAATTCACTTTTTTTTACTAGTTGAAGCTGAAAAGTTTTTTTACTTTAACCTCCATGGTAAAATTTTTTTTACTTCAACCTCTATGGTAGAGTTAGTAAATAACAATTTACTAGTAAATAACAATTTACTTTTCTCATTTTCAAGAAATTGCACCAAATGTTTCTCATCAGGTTTGCTTGTACCTGCCAAGTACTTTTACTGCAAACACAATGTCAATTCCAATTTTTAGTCACATATATCATATTTTTAATTAGATTAGAAAACTCCTTTTTTTCCCACACTATTAACATATAACTAAAACAAAAGGAGTTGCAAGTCTCACACAACCAACAAAGTTGTCTTTCATAAATTTTCTCAACATGGTGTAATCACTTGACAAGAAAACATTTCATCACATGTTTTATGGTATTTTTCATTACAAGTATGAAATTTATCTCAACCAAATATTTCATATCAATATGGCTACTCAACATTTTTTTCTTATCATTTCTTTGATAACATGTTAGTGCCAAAACTCAGCAAATCATACGCAAAACATAGTATATTTTCAAAGATGCAAAAATCATAATTTTGCAATGATTTTTTTCATTTCATGAACCCCCACTACTTTTAGAATTTAAATGTCACTTTATGTTCACGAAAAGAAGTATCACTTATTCATAAAAGTTATTAGGTAAAACAATTTTTTTTCTTTACCTTTTTTCCGCTTGAATTGAGCACGTAGAAATATATTTTACCCATAAATCTCTTCTCTTCCATCTCTTGAAGAGACCAACACTGAAGCAAAGATATTGAGATCTCCTATCTTGGTATCCGCATTTTTCAAACTGTAACAAAAACATGAATCTCCTTAAATTATTGGTGTAATATACCACAAATACAATAAATTATAGTTGAAAAAATAAATTGATAAATTTGAATAAAAATTGATTCAGGCTGAGGTGCGGATATCTCGCTCTCTTTAAGGAGATTCAAGTCCACTGCGGCATAATCTACACCAATCTAGTAATAATACACTTGACGTGTGCCCTCCAGGATACAACATCCTAACAATGTTGTATGACTCAAACAACTCTGGATTAGTTGAAGAGTCCAAAGCTCTATAAAAAGAACACCTTCTTACAACATATAATTACACTATTTTATATAGTGAATATAGACTTAGAATTTTTTTCTTTGTCTCAACTCTCTCTTTTACTGATGTATACTTCACTACACAGTATAATATTTTATCCACACTTCACATTCTTTCTCTTCATATTGCTTCCTTCAAAAAAGAAGAAACATCATTATTTATAGGTGAGAATTCATTCTTGTCTTGAATAGGATTACTGTGGATAGTAATGTAGGTAAACGAATAGAGGTATTATGCCTTAGAAGTTACATGAATAGAACATCGCTAAGTGGTTACATGAGTTACAGGACATTAATGGGGTAGAACTTGGGTTAGTGGTTACATGAGTTATAAGCCACTAATAATGATATAAGTTACAAGAAAATAATAACCATTTCTACCACAATTTATACCCACTAACATATGCACTTAATATTTTATTTTAATAATAAAATGCATATACACCAACATGTAGTCGAGTTATTTTTGTTTTTTTTATCTATAGTCATATGATGTTTAATGTATTTCACTTACCGCACTAATTTTACTTTGTCTTTATCACGCCTTGGGAGGGTACCCTGGATGTAACTGGCACTCGGAGACTATTGCTAGTCCCCAAGCACCACTTAGTCCCATCACACTAGTTCCATAAACAATTTAGCTGAAGATAACAAAGAGAAAACTGACTATCAGTGGGCTACAAGACTATCACTATATATATATATATATATATATATATATATATATATGCTAAGAACATCAGAAACAACCTTAGTATAAAGGAATAAAAAGGGGAAAAGAACCCCAACATCAGTATCATACGTCTACGTCTATGAAGCCTCTATAGCTACTATCTAAGAAGGTACCATGACAGGACATGGCTACCACAGTCCAATAAAAGTACTCAAAGAAATGAAAGCAAGTAAAGATGTCCTCTGAAGGCAGGGGAGGACTCACTAAGTCTGAAATCAAGAACTCTGAACCTCAACGATTCGCTTGCTGAAGTCCTCTGCCTATAGAATATGCATCATAAAATGATGCAGAGCCAAAAGGGTATTAGTACGTGGAATGTACCATATGTAAAATGGGCTAAAGTAAACAATATAAGCAAGACAGTATAAAATGACATCAGCTCATCACTTACTCAATCGTAACTCAGAGTAACGAACATGACTCTATCACATCACCATCCATCAAGACATCAAACTATTACATCAACCTTAGAGTACTATCAATGTGAAACTTATCTGGGAGTTTCTACAACTGATTACCATCACCTATGAGTCAGTGATGATACAACAAAGAGATGTCATTTCCACATCCACCCAGTACCTTGCCGAGGTAAAGGACGAGTCTATCGGGGATCTCAAAGAAGTCTATCAAGTCTTCTGCGGGACAAAAGAAACATCCGCTTTCATGGTCCAATCCTCTCCTACGTTGGCCACGTAGTTAATGAGCACAAGCAGGACTCACTCTTACTCATTTCGGTGCTAAAACTCTTCCCAGGACTCGACATGCTCATAAGTCTATCAACATCATGACAGTTTACCACCAACCTTCTTTAGTCAAGGACCTCATCTCATCTGACCTTCCATCAACTCAAGAACTAGAATCATCCTTTCCAACTTTATCTCAATCTCAATTAATCTCTAAGGATACTAATTTCATCATCTTTAGCCATCAATGCACTTATCTTAGGACACAAACCACAAAAATCAACACACTCAGAAATGTCAAGGCTCTAGACATTAGCCCTAGGTTCATTCTTGAAGTCTTTAATAAGGAATTCATAAAGGTTAGATATATTCTTATACAACAATACACATAAACAATACAGTCATAGCATGATGATCATTAATTTAAGAAAATACATAGAATTTAGGTAAGATTTTCAATATAACATTCAAACATTGTAACACAAAGACCACTAACTATCAACTATTCGCCCTAAACCAATCAAGGGGCATATGGGAGAACAATCCCAAGCTTTGGGTGACCTTTATATACCTGGGAAGAAGATTTTACTATACTTCAACAAGAACTGAACTCAAACTTAGAAATCCTTGGGCTCTCCTTTGCTATCTCTCTCAGGAACTTACGCTTTAGCCTTGAAGGTAATGGATTTTTGAAACCCTTTTGTACAAAATCAGGATTAAAAGTACGTTTTGGGATAATACAATGGGTTGGGAATACCTGAAATACCCTTCTCGAATTTAAAAGAAAGAATCATCACTAAAATTACACTAGTCTGTGATGCAGACCCATCATGCACTAGTGTATTTTCTAGAATTTCAACCTCCATCAAAAATTGAAGAAAAAACATAAGTGTAGGTCCATGATGGGTCCGTGTCGCGGCCCTATCGCGCACCCTCACTATTTTTTGTCAAACTTCTGAAAATTATTTTTTAACTTGGATGCTCTAAAATAGGGTCGAAACCATTTTCCGACTTGATTTTCTGCGATAATCGCAAATTCAATCTAAAATTTCTCATCAGAGCTTTGGAAGATGCGTTATGCGCTCGATTACGTTTTAGAGGCGTTTCAATAATTTTATGGGGTGCTATATCATCTCCCCCTTGGGATCATTCGTTCTCGAATGTAGAGTATAGGTAGGATGAAAGCACGAGTAACCTCAAAACTTGTCTCATTCCTCACTCAGGAACTCTTGAACTCTCAGCTATCTGTCACCTATCTATTTCTGTCTTAGACTCGGGAATAGAATTGAATTAGTACCTCAACTCAATAAAAGGATACATTCACTAGAGGTAAGGATAGGGACCTTACCTTCGACGTCATCATCATTCGACATGAATAGGTGTGGGTACTTGAGTTTCATCGCTTCCTCAGCTTCCCACATAGCTTTCTCAACAAATGGATTCCTAAATAGCACTTTGACGGAGGCTATCTCTTTGTTCCTCAGCTTACAAACTTGTCGATCAAGGATTTGGACTGAAATTTCTTTATAAGATAGGCTATCCTTCATTCCCGTAGTCATGATAGGAATTACCAAAGCCGGATCTCCTAAACACTTCTTCAGCATTGAAACATGAAACACCGGGTAAACTCCATCTAACTTGGAAGGCAGGTCTAGCTCATAAGTGACCTTCCCAATCCTCCTCATAATCTGGTATGGTCCGATATAACATGCACTCAACTTCCCCTTCTTACCAAACCTCATAACACCCTTTATGGGGGACACCTTCAAGTACACCCAATCATCTACCTCAAACTCCAAGTCCCTTCTCCTCACATCCGTTTAAGGCTTTTGGTGACTTTGTGTTGTCTTCAACCTTTCTCTGATGACTTTCACCTTCTCCATGGACTGGTGGACAAGATTGGGTCCAATCAATCACTGATCTACACTGCCTCCTGTATAATGCCTCATAAGGGGCCATCTGAATGCTGGCATGGTAGTTGTTGTTGTATGCAAACTCAATCAGTGGTATATAATCATCCCAATTCCCTTTAAAGTCGATGACGCATGCTCTCAACATGTCCTCTAAAGTCTGAATGGTGCACTTTGCCTATCCATCCGTCTGAGGGTGGAAGGGTGTGCTCAGATTCACTCTCGTACCCAATCCCTTCTGAAAAGATATCTGAAATTAGAAGGTGAATTGAGCTCCTCTATCCGAGATAATGGATAAGGGAACCCCATGCAACCTCACAATCTCACGAATGTACAGTCGGGCATACTCCTCAGTCGTATTAGATTTCTTAACTGCCAAAAAGTGGGCTGACTTGGTCATCCTATCAACAATTATCCATATCAAATCATACAGCTTTCGGGATCTTGGTAGGCCGGTAATGAAATCTATGTTGATCGTCTCCTATTTCCACTCAGGAATTTCAAAGTTCTGAGTCAATCCACACGGTCTTTGATGTTCAACCTTAACTTGTTGACAATTGGGACACTTAGAGATGAAATCAACAATGTCCCTCTTCATTCCATTCCACCAATAGACTTCTATCAAGTCATGGTACATCTTGGTAGAACCAGGATGGATAGAATATCTGGAGCTATGAGCTTCGGTCATGATCCTATCTCAACACCATCAACATCAGGTACGCACAGTCTACCTTGGTATCTCAACACCCCACCTCCCTCTTTGGAGTAAACCATCACCTTCTTCTTGTGAACCGCTTCTTCCATTTGGAACAAGATAAGGTCTTGGTCTTACTTTTCCTTCACTTCTGACACTAAGGATGAAACTGTAACACCCCACATCTTACAATATTAGTACAATACAAATGAAACATGACATGGTTTGGACAAATGAACGCTAATTC
>JAPFFP010044187.1:0-12605 GCA_026153255.1 Solanum medicagineum
CCTTTAACCTTTCCATCTCTAATCATATTTTCTAATACACATTAGTATGTATACATCATGTACAGCCTATTTCAAGTACATAACAGTCGTACAACAGTCCACAAAGCACAAAGCATCAGAATTCCACACAATCTAAAAACGAACAGCATAACGTTACTTTTCTTCGCTACCTTTCGATGTTGATAACTCCAAACCTATTCCAACTATACCCAAACTATTCCAGCAATATTTTCACATATAAATAGCCATGAACCAGTCTTAGAATAGTAACAAATCAGTCATCAAGGACGTGAAGCAATAACATTCAATCCAATAGTCCATTAGTTCAAACGAAACACACAATTGCAATATCATATAGGGACTCCGTTTTGTGACCTGTAAATGTGGTTAATCAGACCTCTTTCACTATTGAAAATCCAACTTTTGTCAAATACATAAGTATTAGCTCATAGGAAAGCCAACCAACAAGAGAAAAAATCACTTAATTAACAAGAAAAGTGCACAAGACTCCTTAGCACACAATCTGTCCAGAAATTCCAGCACAATCATACTAACATATACTTCTTATTTTTCATTGTAAAACCATACTAAAAACATATGTAAGCTTACTTACCACTACCTTCAAGGTATAGAGATTCTATAAGAACCCTAGAAGTTCTTTATTTGCTGCTTTGTAAGTCAAGATACTTTGAGAAAACTTTGAAAGCAAAACTGGTTTTTGTTTGTAAGTTCAAGTGAACAATGACTTTGTGGGAGCTGCTTTGGCCCTTTTAAAAGTGGAACTTATGCCGACTTACTAAGGCATTCTTAGCCTTGCTTTATCAAGTAGGTGATGCAGCTCCTTTCTCCTTTCATTTGGGCCTTTTGAAGCTCCAAATACATGGGCCTTTGCTGCCCATTTTTCAGATTTCTTCTCAACTAGTTAGGCCTAATTTGCTAAGAATATTATAATGGTCTTGGGCTTCCTTTATATCCTTATTGGTCTGATCATATTGTCCCTTTATGATGCTAATCCATGGTCCAAAGTTACACTCTTAACACGGACTTTATTCATAACCGAACTTGGACAAATTCGACATCGAGCCTCATCTCCGTTTATCTAACAAATTTAAGCTAAGCAAGTAGCTGACTCACCTACTTGCTTACTAAGTCCTACAAGCACCTCAATTTTCTCACTTCATTTTAAGGCCATAATCTCCTCAATTCGACACAAAACATGTATTCACTCAACCCTCTTAAGCGTTAAACGCACATACAACCCATTAACACGAGATTAATGCACTTTTAAAATTTAGCGTCAATTTCTCCAAACCATGTCATGTTTCATTTGCATTGTACTAGTATTGTAAGGTGTGGGGTGTTACAGATTTGATGAAGGGTTTTGATGTATATTGCTTAAGGGTGTACAAAGTATCTATTGATGGTTTGCACTAAATTTTCTAGCATGATTTCACTCTTGAATTGCATGATTTTACACTAGCACTACACACCCGTCAAGTGTTTGATAAAATGTCCTGTTATGATTTCTTGAGCAATTGAAGGTCCAATGCATGCCTTTTGAGTTGAATGACTATATGATGATGAAAGAAATGTATGTATATTATCTCTATAGTGTTGGGGATGACCAAGCCTCACTCGAGAGGTTGTAGGCCCGGGTAACCTTTTTGATGGGTTTGTACCTCGATCGCATTACTCGAGAGGTTGTAGGACCGTGTAACTATGTCAAGGGGTTTGTACCTTGATAATAATGTTGGAGGTTTGTACATAATCAACCATGTTGGGGTGTTTGTACCTCATCAACCATGTCGGGGGGTTTGTACCTCATCAACCATGTTGAGGAGTTTGTACCTCATCTACCTATTGAGGGGTTTGTAACTCATTTGCCTCATCAAGGAGGTGGTAGGCCTTGGATACTCACTAATAATGGTCACTCCTTATACATGTATTATGTTCTATATAGGCATGATTTTTCTTCAGGAATCATTCGGACATGCCATATTGCTATAAGCTTATTCATTGCCTATGTTATGCATTTTGTTTATGGTGCTTATCACTTGTTGCATTGCATCCTACATACTTTGTACATTCAAACGTACCAACATATACTCTATGCCTACATGATGTCACCATGTAGGAACCGGGACCCCGCTTGATCATCCTCCTCCACGTGGCTAGTACAGTATTTCTCAAGCTCTTTGGTGAGTCCTCCATTTCGGGGATGATATTTATGATCTCATGCTATGTTGTAAGACATCTTTCTCTTATGCATATATATTCACTATAAGGGTGAGCCTGGTTGCTTCTCTCGGCCCCCGCTAAGTATCTAAGTTTTAAAGGTGTTTTTGGACATGTTTTGTATTATGTTATGAGCTTTAACTCTGTAACGATCCCGAAATTTTGTTTACTTGATTTGGAATAGTGTAAGAAGGATTTAAATTAAAAAATAAAGAAGGGGAATTGATATTGAAGTTTAATTTAACACCAATTTTAGTTTCTGAAGAAGATTATATATGGTGTGTGTTTAAGATAATCAAATAGAAATTTTAACGTTTCGTAGACATATCGTTGACCATTTTTACTTTCATCTTGTCGGTGGTAAGGATTTGTTGATTCCATTTTTTTATATTATATTCTATTTATTCACTCTTTTTGCTTCAATAGTGGAGCTATTGGATGCTTACATCCATTTCTTAGGTTTTCTTATCAATTTGTCTACCAATTACCTTCTTTTGACACTTTTTTTAGTGCCTTTTTTTTAAGTATTTGTTAAAGGCATTTCACTGCATATATAAAGCACAGAAATTCTGTTCAATAACATACACACAAAGCAGAAAGACGAGAGATCAGAATATATATATAATAATATTGTGTATAATATTTTGAGAGTTTATTAGCTGAAGGGAGGTGTTTCATTGTGTAGAGATTTGACAATCTTATTCTTGTAAGTTGCTCTTATTTTCTAAATCTTCTATAATAATATATTTTGTAAATGAGTTTATTTTCGTGTACTTTTAAGTACTTTATTATGAGAATATTATTTATGATCAGAGATGAATTTATCTTGATGAATCAAAATTAAATTGAAAGACCCTACATATCACTTAATTCAATTGAGTTAGAGATTTAAAAGAATGTTAATGTGTCCAAAGAAATGATGGTGCATGTCCTGAGGATTTGGGGAGAAGATATAATATAATTAAATAATTATTTTCATTACAAGGGAGTCTTGATTTGTTTAAATGTTTTATATTAGAATAGTACTGAATCATCTATATTCTTAAGGAATCATTAGGAAAAGATGATAGGGTGATGTACTGGTGAATAGTATGCTATTATACATTAATATTCCGTAACAAATTTATCACAAAATATAAAATTTCAACATCTTTTAGCTAGTGTTATCTTTAATGTCAAAACATAATTAGTATTATCATATTTGTTGGATTTCAAATTTAGTAGAAAAAAAATTATGTTATTGCAATTAGATAATAATGATTAATAATAAGCTAGTGTTGGGCAGCTACTAAACAATAGCATATAAGAAATATATAGACATTTAATATATAAATAAAACATTTAACAAGTGGAGGCATGAATGTGTTTAAAAGGGATAGTAAACTTAATGTTTACATATGGGTAGGCTTTAAAGTAAAGAAATTAAATGGACAAAATATTTAGTAAATTTATGCCTTTTGCTTCTTGAGGAAACATAGTGTAAAATAATATAAAATGATGGGAAACATAAGCATGTAGTGGTGTGTTAGTGAACATTACTTTTTATATACTAGAGGAGTTTCAAGATCTAAGAAATATTTACTTATAAATTAGTGGGGAAGACTTTATCTTCCCATTGGTCAAAAATGATGGCAAGAATTAAATAGTTGGCATAGAAAATAGTAAGTAAAAATTATGAATATAATATTCATTTTTAATTCATTATATAAGATACCATTAGATTGTTAGTTTTAATTTGAAATCTTATGGTGATAATTATTTGATTATATCATGGCGCTACGAATTCCATTCAAAAAGGAAAGGCCAAAGTGTTAGATTGACCGTGATTTGACCAAGACAAGTGGACTTACAAAACTTTGTAATTCTCATAGAATTCTCAAACTTTCCTTTCTCCTACGTATGATACATGAAATAATTTAATATTATAAGAAATGAGATAATTAAAAATGTGAATGCGAGTTGGTGGGTTATTATGGTACTTGAATTAATAAATGTGGTAAAGTGATGAAAATTCTATATTTTTGATATATATATTGTTGTGGTTGGAAATTATGAGTGGAATTGCTTGTGGAATTCATGTCATGTACATTCATTCCATGACACACATATTTGCATTGATTTCAGATATTGATATAAGTGAGATGACAAATATTGGGACCGAGGTCTTTACCGGTCGAGAAATGATGGCGAGATTTTTGCCAGCGAATTTATGATGATATTTTGATGCCACGCTAACATGCCGGTGAATTTATGATGATATTGTGATGCCGAGGTAACATACCGGCAAATTATGATGATATTGTGATGCCGAGGTAACATGCCAGTGAATTTATGATGATATTGTGAGCCGAGGTTTCTGCCGGCGATGATGTGATATTGAGATATTTTCAGTAATGTTATAATGCTGAGGTCTTTGCTGGTAATTATTGCATAAGCATTGCATTTCACTTTTGAATATTGAAATAAACAGTTCAAGTATGAAATCTTCGCCGTGAGAGCGGATAGGCTTCCGCAAATGCAAAAGTCAACATATCTCAGCACTCAGCAAATGCGGAGCTCTAGGGTCAGTACACTCCACGAAGATGGATAGTACCTCTGCGAATGCAAAGGTCAAAGAAATTGACCCTCCGCAAACACTGGGGAGATGGCGCGAACGCAGAGAGTAAACTACTCTCAACTAGATATAAGCAAATCAACACTAGAAAATTCTAGAAACGGACCTTCAAGGTTAATTCAGAACCAAAGAAAGACAAAAAAATTGTGTACCTACCAGAAACAGTGATTCAAATTTGATGAAATTATCAGAATTTGATTAAAAGGTCGCCTCAACGCATTTATTGATAAAGATCGTTAAAATTAGTTTAAAACTCAAAATAGCAAAACTGCTCTCAGAAAGTCCAAATATTACAATGATACCATTTCTAGTATTAGATTAACAATAAAATTGGAACTATCAGAATTTCTATTAGAGCTTTCGAACTCTGAATGTTTACCAAAGTCAAACTTAGGGTCTAGAATCTAGTAATAATTCAACTATGGATCTAAAATCTCTGTTTTAACTTCAAATTAAGTTTTGTAACTTCACCTACACCTAATTTGACGTTCCCAAGCTAATGGAATCGATGCATTTCTGTTCTGACACCCGAAACACAGAATGGTGAAAAAACTCAAGCTACAGACTCAAGCTAGAACTTACACATTGAAAATATGGCATGTAACTTCTCCTCTCTCGACCTCTATGTACAATCCTTAAACACTACACTTGGTCGAACTAACTCTTTCAGTGAACCAAGATGTAATACATAAACATAATCATAAATATATCCAAATAAGGCTTGAACACTTAGTTCATCGATTCTGTAAAAGCGACGAGAGAATTAGTCAACCCAAAGACATAACCATAACCTCATAATGGCCATAACAGATTCTCAAGACTATCTTTAGGATGTCAGACTCTCAAAATCTCAACTAATAATATCTAGACCTCAACTAAATCTTGGAAAACACTGAAGCACCCTGCAACTGGTTGAGTAGATCATAAATATGAGGCAAATGATACTTGTTCTAGATGGTCACTTTGTTCAACTGATGATAATCAACACATATCCGGATAGTTCCATCATTTTTCTTCACAAACAAGATAGGAGCACCCGAAGGCAATAAACTTGAACAGATGAAACCCTTCTCTAACAAATCTTCTAGATGCTCCTTTAGTTCATTGAACTCAGCTGAAGCCATCCGATAGGGAGCAATAGAAATGGGCTTAATGCCCGGCTCCACATTAATAGAAAAATCAATATCACGATTCAAAATAACACCTATAAAATTAGTCGAAAAAACATCCAAAAACTTCCTTACAACACCTGATCATCTCCAATGATGGTGACTCCTAAGAGTAGCTCAATGATGTGCTATCAAAATACAATAAATTTGATCCTTAAAACTTAAGATTTTGGGTATTCCCAGTGTGACATTTATGGTGTTTATGTGTATTTGTGTTTAGTTTTGCAGGTAAACAGGTTTGCATGACTTTGTGGAAAATTTAAAAACTTTTCTAATTTTTGAGACTTACAAGAGCCTCTATGGATCGTAGAGCATTCTATGATTCATAGAGGATGGTTTCGTGACTAATTCTAGTAGAGTATAATTTCTGAAGTTCAGCTATACGAGACCTCTATACGAGTCGTAGATCACTCTACGAGTCGTATAGAGAGGTTTCGTGAAGATTTCAAGTGAAGGACCAGTTGATGCAGATGAAGTCTATGAGAGACCAATACAGATTGTGAATTAATCTACCAATCATAAAGTGGATTCAAGGAAGTGAAGTCCAAGATTTCAAAAGTCGAATACGAGTCTCGATTATGACTCATAAATCACTTGACGAGTCATACAGACCTATCGTAGAAAGTCGCCGATCAACTTTTCTATTTTCTAGGACTTAATTGTAATTACTACAAATAGTACTTTTTAGGTTATTTTTAAGATGAGTATAGTAGAGAACGTTATTAGAAAGTACTTTTAGGGTTGTGCTTGAAGACCTCAATTTTGGAGAAGAATACACTTGTGAATTAATTGGATCTTCAAATCTTGTGATCATCAATTAATTTTGGATTTTCTTATTCTTCAATTCGATTGGGTTAGTGTTTAATTATGTTTTCAATTCATAATTTCTTCATCTACCCATAGCATGAGTATCTAAGTCCACAACTTGGGGTTGTGGGAACCATAAAGTTCTAACCAAAGAAACCCAGATAATTTTCAATTCTTGGAATGGGTATTTACATGTATTAATCAGTTATCTTCGTTTGGCATGTTTGCTAGTGGTGGTCAACATTAGAACTTGCCTAGAGTTACCTTCTCGATCCAGGTTGTAACGAATAGGAAAAGAGATTGATTAATGGGATTCAATGATATATTCTCATCTAATCAACCGAACTGGGCAAGGGGAGGTTAACTGGGACAATTGGTAATGATTAGTATTGCACATTATGGAGATGGGACAAGTCACATAATGAAATTCATTACTCAACTTTGACCAAAAGACTTGGTGAACTTAAATTACCATCCTGCATGCTATAGTCTAGTCTAGAATTGGGTTACCTGGGGATATTGAGTTAGTGAATCATGGGGAACACGATACCGAAGTTGCTCTCAATTATTGATTGTCTCTTGTGATAGTTCAGTTCATTTTCTAGTTGAACATTGCAAACCCCCCTTTAGAGAATTGAGTTGTTAATTACTTGAATTGCGTATTGGTGAATTCGTTCTGAGTCTCTATATTCTCTGTCAGATTCGACCCTAACCTTGGTCAGATTTTATATTTGACAATGACTGCTTTATCCTCAAAAAAGAGCTGTAACTTGGGCGAGATCAAAAATTATGGAGTCGTTGCCAGGGAATATAGCTAGACTTAATTGAGTTCAATTGTAATTGTAATTCAAGTGTTAGTCCTTAGTTCCCTTGTATTTTCCTTTTGTTTTTTTTCTTGTTTTTGTTTTTGTTTCTTTATAGGGTATATTTGTAGTGTATGCCCAACACTAGGAGCCAAGGCTAGTGAGTCAAGGCAATTCCTTAACTCCACTTGATCTAGAGATTCAAAGAATTACAAGAAGAATGGCCCAAGAAAATGCTAACACCGCTGGTAATGCAGCCTTGAACCGGATTGTTAATGATGATGATCGAAATGATAATCCACCTAATTTGGAGAATATTCCATAGTCTTGGGATTTCAATGACAATACTTATCGGTTTAATCAGTATAGACTGAACCCTATGGCTATGAATGTTACCGAGCTATTGTTTTACCACACTACCAATTGACACAAAGTTTAAAGTTTCTAGTGAGTTACTTTATATGTTATAGAACATGGGATATTTGCGAGCTTACATTAGAGGATCCACATAGCCACTTGCACAATGTGGCATTTGTTTGTAAGAGTGTGATAGAGATACAAAATCTGTCTATGGATGCTTTGGGACTTCATTTTTTCCCATTGTCTCTTACGGGCAATGTTGTGTTATGGCTTTCTGATCTGCCACAGAGTTTAATGACTAGTTGGGCAGATTTGTAGAAAACTTTTTTGGAGAGGTACTTCCCTAGATCGAAAAAGCATAAGTTAAAGGATCAGATAAAAAAATTTGAACAAATGATTCAATTAGCACTACTTGGGAGTGGTTTACTAAGTGTTTGAAGAGCTTCCCCAACCACAGAATAGTTGATGATGCCTTGGTGGAGATCTTTTACCGTGCCCTTGATAAGAATATTCAAGCCTGTGCTGATACCATTATGGGGAGCATGGTTTTAGATCAATCTTTTGCAAGGATTGCCAAACGTATGGAGCAAGTAGTCAAGACGAATCGTGCATGGGGACAACGAGATAGAGCTTCTATGAGGAGTTCATGTGCTATCAATGTTGGTACAGAGCGAGCCATGATTAATGAGGAGACCATGCAATAACTTGCTCAATTCGCACAAGCATGAATGTAGTGATCATGTAGAATTAGGAAAGAGTGAATGCACTAGTTCATCAACCTCCACGTTCACCCATGTATGAAGAGTCTTATTTCGCGGAGGATGCTTGCTTTTTTAATGATTTGACTGGGGGTTTTCGGACTAATGCCATAAGGTCCAATCAAGACTATTGGCACCAAGGTGAAGGAAACCAAGTTTATAACTATGGTAGAGATGCAGCTTATAGAGACAAATCAAGTTGTTATTATGAGAGGAATAGGGGTCCAGAAACCGAATTGGGTTCAAAGATTTGGTTTCAGATATGGTCAATATGTGCCACCATATAACTGAGATATTGGTACAAGCAATTCTATAATTAAGGAGATATTTGATCATTGGTAAAGAAGCCCGAGACACAAGATGAAACAATAAGGGGCATGAAATTTGATAATTCAAGCATTAATCAAAATATAGTCTCATTTTGTGGCTATTAAACAGCTTGAGCAACAGTTTAGTCAAGCGTCAACTTAGTTGAATCAGCATCAAATGGTTACATTGCATAGAAACACAGTTCAAAATCAAAAGAATGAACGGCAATGTATGGCGGTTACTACTAGAGGTGGCAAGAGCACTATTGGTCCTCCTATGCAGGTTGAGGTAGAAGATATTCGTGAGAAGATAGTTGCAAATAAGGATGTGGTTGAATGTATCACCCCACATCTTAAAATACTAGTTCTATGTGAATGAAACATGACAGCGCCAATTTTTAAAAGTGCTTGAATCTTGAATTAGAGGGCGATATGTATGTGTAACGCTGAAGAGGGTCGACTGTAAATAAGTTTTAAGTCAAATGGAGGAGATCACAAGTTTAAATGAAGTGAGAGAAGTGAGGTGCTTGTAGGACTTAGTAAGCTAGTAGGTGAGTCACCTACTTGCTTAGCTTAAATTTGCTAGCTAAACGGAGAGGAGGCCCGACTTCAAATTTTTCCAATTCTGATTATGAATAAAGTCTTTGTTAAGGGTGAAACTTTAGCCTTTGTTTTACCATCATTAATGGACAATACTTACAGCCCAATATGAATAATAAAAGGGACCAAGTATATCACAACCCACTTGACTAATTGGGAAAAAACTAAGTGAAGAGGAATTAGGAAAATGGGCAGCCAAGACCCATCAACTTTGAGACCCATTTAGGCCCAAGTGTGAGGGCCAAGCTGCTGCATCACTAGCTTTATAATATGTACAAATATGTGGTGAAAATTTCAAGAGAAAGTTGGCCAAAGAGACCCTGTAAAAGTGCTCAAAAATAGCCCTTTAAGTCTTTTCACTTGAAACAATTTTCAGCTTTCCTAAAGACATTTGTTTTCAATTTGCTTCACTTCACAAGGCAACTAATACAACCCTCTAGGGTTCTTGAAAGAAACCTGAATCTTAAAGGCTATGGTGAGTGGAAATATCCATGTATTTGTTATACTTATCTCATGACAAACAAGAAATATATGCTAGTTATGCTTGCTGAAATTGTTGGACAGCATGTGTTCCAAAGGTTGTTGTACATTTTTCTTGGTTGTTTGGAAGTTTTTCTCTTTTTGGTTGGATTGATTATGAAGGGATGCTATTGTGCGTAATGAGTATTAGTTCTATAATGATGTATAAAGGCTGCTGCACCATTTTTACAGTCCGCAAAAGTGAGTTCTTGTGTGAGATCGTAATTGTGCTCACAATAGGAACTTGTGGGCTGATTGATTGAGGACTATGGTCTCACGTCCTCCACCTATTTTTAGGACTATTTTTGAACTTTTTGACTGGTTTATGTGTATATATGGTGGGTACAGTTTGGTTAAAGTTGGAATAGGTTTGGAATTGTCGACGTCAAAATGTAATGAAGGTATGTAACATTATGCCACCTGTTTGTATGTTGCATAGAATTGTTTTGTGTTATGCTTTGTGGGCGGATATAAGACTGTTAAGGGTCTAAAACCAGATGTGTATGGCATGAACATAAGAATGGTTGTTAGAAAATACGATTATAAGAGAAAATGTTGAAGGAATGCCTTTGCGTCGTTAGTTATAATCTTGCTGCCCGGGTGTTAGTTTTTATGATATTGGGCTGTCAAGAAGTGTTTTTTTACTGCTAATACTAGTCTTATTCCCTAATACATTGTAGATAAATATTTGAGGTAAAAAGTGGTCACCCTAAGGTAGTAACAAGGTCATACAATGAGGTTTGTAAGGCTACTCGATTTCGTATTACTTGGCATGAAACCTAGATTCTTCCTAGGTACATAGAGGCTCTTATCTACTTCGACATAACAAACATCCATGTCTCCATTTTTTCACATGTTCATATGCTCCCATACATAGTCACTTGCAAACATGCATACATACTTGGATACCAAGATATACGAGTTCGTTCTACTAAATAAACTTCATGTGTTGTTCTACCTCCTATGCATTTCATTATGTGTGTAGCCTACTCCTTTCATTATGGTGTTGTCTTTTGTGATTATTTACATGTCATTTGTTGTATATACAGTCCTCCTATCTCAATATTATGACCACCAAAAGAAGCATCTCAAAAGTAATTGAAAGATAAAGTATATTGCTTATTGATGGGTGGTAACCCGAGGGGTGGAAGAATCACCTAGCCAGGGTTGATCCTATCACGGAGGGTAGCCCAAGGAGTGAAAGGAAAAGCCTAGCCAGGGCCGATCCCGATATAGATTTACCACTGATCAGCTAGTCATTTGTATTACATACTGTGCACAGATTATACAGCAAAGGTAAAGTAATAAAAAGAACATAAAGTACATGATCCCACAGTATAACTAATGGTGGTCTCTTACCCTTACACCAGTGCATAGTTTCAGTTGAGTAGTTACTTTATATACAGTATTTCCTGCCTTACATACTCAGTACATTATCCCATAATAACGTCCCTTACGGGGGACCTGCATTTCATGCTGTAGATACAGGTGCTATTAGATCTCCTTAGTAGGAGTATAGGATTTCCAACTGTTGTTACCAAGCTCCAGGTTGTTTCGGAGGTTTGCGTGTCTAGAGCTTATATTTTTATGTTGTACAGTTAGTCGTGGCGGGGCCTCTCCTGACCCTTATCATATACTTTTCCTTATCTAGAGGCTTTGTAGACTATGTAAATTAAAGTGTGGTCATGTCTCGTACTTTAGACACCATAGGCCCAATGGCCTAGCCATATGCATTTCCTTTTGGCTTGTTATTACTGGTTACTTTCTTAAAGGCTTGTTGAATGTTGAAATCCCTTATAATATGTATAGAAAGTGCATAGGTACAGGTTGGTTCTCCCGAGCCTTATCGGCAATAGTTACCAGTCCGCCTTAACGGGACTAAGGGCGTGACAGAAGTAGTATCAGAGCGGGTCATCCTAATGAGTCTACAAAGCCATGTCTATGTAGAGTCTTGTTTATCGATGTGTTGTGCACCACATTTATAATAAGGAGGCTACGTGGCATTTAGGAGTTATTACATTCTTTTTGTTCTTTAGATCTTGCCAAGGATCTAAGTGTAATAGGTGGATTGTGTTTAACCCCTAAATTATTTTGTACAGCAAGTATCCCAGAAACCAGGAAGAACAAAGGTAAAGGGAAGGGAGTAGAAGTGATGGTTGGTATACCTAGTCAGGTGAGACAATGAAATGAGGCTCAAGATGAGTCTCTGTCACAGACATCTCCAACTCCTCCATTTCCTGATGAACCAGGAAGTAGTGAAATTCTCCTAGAACCACCTATCGATGCTACCGTGCAGGATCTGAGAAATGCAGTCCAACTATTGACTCGTATAGTTGTTGGCCAACTTCAAATAGATGAAGGTCCAGTTATAGGTGTAGGTGGTGTGAATAGGGCAGCTAGCATGAGGATACGTGACTTCTTAAATTTGGAAC
>JAPFFP010044188.1:0-12604 GCA_026153255.1 Solanum medicagineum
ATTTAGCGTCAATTGGTCCAAATCATGTCATGTTCCATTTGCATTGTGCCAATACTGCAAGGTGTGGGGTGTTACAATCAAGTCACAACGCAGTTCTAAAAAAGTGAGTATTTTTTGTGTGGTGCTACCGTACACAATTTATACTCTTGCGATCCACGAGTAACATGCAGTTTATGCTCGTATGTTAAGAAGCATCATCTTACTTCAAGGGTATTACCTCTTAAGGAAGTTTACATTTATAGGACGAACCCTTACACCATCTGCATCAACAAGTTTGTAAGCGCCATTTGAATACGCTTCTTGTATTACACATGGTCCATCCCACTTTAGGTGAATTTTCCCCCAAACTTTTGTGAAGTCATAATGGGTGTTGTTACTGCAAGGAATTGGTCACCGACTTGAAAGCACCTCAAACAAACCTTTATATTAAAAGCACGAGATAGATGAGCTTTGTAACATTCAAGGTTTTGTTTAATTTCGAGCCTCTTTTCATCAAGCGCTTCTAACTTGGAGAGATGTAGTCGAGCATTTTCTTCTTTGGTAAGTCCCTCTTAAATAGCAAGTCTCAAAGAAGGTGTTTGTCGCTCAAGTGGCATGACTACTTTCAACTCCAAAAGCAAGCAAATATGGGGTTGCCTAAGTAGGTGTGCGATATGTTGTCTTAAATGCCCACAAGACTTGTTCCATTCTTTCATGCCAGTCTCCTTTGGACTTGGAGACTACTTTTTTCAGGAGATTAGATAGATTCTTATTGAATGCTTTAACAAGACTATTGGTGGCAACAGGATACATAGAAGATTTACGCTGCTTGAAGCTGAAGAGATCATAAACCTTATTCATCAATTTGTTATCAATATCTTGCCATTGTCAGTTATTATATATCGAGGAATGCCAAATTGGTATATGATATTCACTCGAATAAAGTTTGTAACATTCTCCTTCTTTACTTCTTTGAGAGCGACAACTTCAACCTATTTTAAGAAGTAATCTATTGCAGCCAAGATATATAGGTGTCCACCAGAAGATTTTGGAAGTGGCCTAACAATGTACAATCCCTAAGCATCAAATGGACAAGATGCGATAGTTGGGTACAAGACTTCAGGAGGTTGATATATGAAATTTGCATGGAATTGACAAGCCTTGCACCTTCGAGCATAGTCTAGACAATCTTTTATCATGGTTCGCCAATAATACCCCATTCTCTGTACATGAAAGTGGAGCTTTGGTCCAGATTGATGTGATCCACATACTCCTAAATGTTCTTCCTACAAAGCTTGTCATGCTTCTTCCTCTCCCAGACATTAAAGTTGTACTCCCTGAAATGATCTTCTATATATGTGTCCTTATAGTAAAGGAAAAGAGGTGCATGATGACTGATGTTAGTATTTCTTCTTACACCTTTTGGAAGTATCCCAAAATATAATAGTCGATAATAGCTTGTCATAAGTCCTCTTTGTTGGCTTCGAAAACTGCGACAACATGCTCAAGCCTATGTCTTCATTAGGTGGTGGAACTACCCATTTTTGGCAGATAGTAACTTATGTTTGATCAGAAATGGTCAGAGTTAAAGCTAGAGCAGCTAACACATAAGCTATTTTATTTTCCTTTCTTTGCACATGTTGAAGGGTTACATCTTTAAGCCATCCTATCAACTTTTTAGCATAACAATGATATGGGTAGTTCAGGCTTCTTGACCTCATAAGGTCCCAAGAGTTGTTTAATCACCAATTGAGAATCACTAAAAACTTGCAACTGCAATTGTTTCATGTCAACAACCATTTTAAGTCCAAATATTAGTGCTTGATATTTTGCAACATTGTTGAAGCAACGTCACTTCAATATGAATGAGAATGGTAAGACCTCTCCCCGTGAAGTGACAAGCACCATGCCAATGCCAGCTCTACCATGATGTGCTGCCCCATCAAAGTACATCTTCCAAGGAGGTTGTATTTCAATGGCCATTACATCTTCATCAAGGAGCTCATTAGTTAGCTCCTAATCATCTGGTATCAGATGTTCTGCCAAGAGGTCTACTAGTGCTTGTCCCTTTACAGCCTTTTGAGGGACATATATGATCTTAAATTTTTGGAATTGGAGGTACCATATTGCCAGTTGGTCGCTGAGCTGGTTCCGATATGACAAATTTGAGGGGATTTGCTTTAGATATAAGACGAACAACGTGAGCTTGAAAATAGTGCTTCATATTTTGAATTGAGAAGACTAGAGCCAAACATAACTTTTCGGTTGGTGAATAATTCAGGTCATTTGGCATCATCATTCTGCTCAAGTAGTAGAGGGAGTTTTCTTTACCTTCACTATTTTCTTGAGCTAATAGGGCTTCTACAGACCTTTTTTGCATCGCGGTATAGAGTATCAATGGCTTTCCAGGTATAAGGGTTGCTAGAACTTGAGGGTTCGCCAGATATGCTTTGATACTTTCAAAAGCTTCACTACATTTTTGGTCCCACTTTAAAGAAATGCCTTTCTTCATAAGATGACTAAATAGTTGGCATCTTCCACTCAGATTTCAGATGAACCTCCTCTAGTAAGCTAACTTTCCTTGAAGAATTTTTAACTCATGAATGTCTCGAGGTTCGAGCATTTTCAAGATGGCATCAACTTTAGCTTGATCAATCTCAATCCCTCAATGTTGCATAATAAAGCCAAGAAACTTGCCAAGTAACCCCAAAGGCACATTTCAATGGGTTTATCCTTAATTGATATCTTTGGAGAATTCAAATACCATTCTTAAGTCTTTCAAATGGTCTTCCCTCTTTCTTGACTTCACCACTAAGTCATAAACATAACGTTCAATATTTTGGTAGAGTAAGTCATCAAATATATTCTGCATAGCCCTTTGATATGTGGCGCTAACATTTTTTAGACCAAAAGGCATCACTTTGCAGTAATAGATACCTTTAGGGGTACGAAATGCAGTGAGTTCTTCATCTTTTGGTGCCACGTGGATTTGGTTATAGCTAGAAGAACCATCCATGAATGACATTGATTCATAACCAGTGGTAGCATCTATCATCAACTCTGGAATAGGAAGCGAAAATTCATCTTTTGGACATGTGTTATTAAGATCTCTAAAGTCAACACAAACTCAAATTTGACCATTCTTCTTCCTCACATGAACGATACTTGAAATCAATGTAGGGCATTTAACTTCGTGAATAAAGCCTGTCTCAATGGGTTTGTTGACTTTATTCTCGATTAATGGGATCAACTTTGGCCTAAAACGTCTTTGGGCTTGCTTGACAAGATGAGCACCATTCTTGACTATCAATTGGTGGACCACTATTTTAAGATATAAGCCAGACATTTCTTTGTAACTCCAAGTGAAGACATCACTCTTTGAGTAGATTGATAAGTCGTGAAATATGACTTTTATGATGCTTAATACATAGGATTGAGTTCTTAAGTTCGTTTGTTAGTTTATTATGCGTTTTACGTTTGTTTTGTAGGAAAAGGATAATTTCATGCAATCATGGACACTGGACTGATTTGGAGCTAAAGTTGGCTAAATCGAAGAAGTGCACTGCTAGTGGATGATCTGGACACAGCATATGATACATGTATGTGACTGAAAAGCAAAGAAAAATCACAATAAGGCAGCAATATAAGCTAGAATGCACACAGCGCCAAGCTATCTAGAAAGCATCTAAGATACCTTGTGGTGGAATTGATTGAAGATAGAATTCAAAGGGGCTGTTAATGAGTGAATTTCAAGATGCCATAAGAAATTTTTGGCATGTGCTAGACGCTGGACAAACATAATAGGACTGAAACGCTTAAGTGCGAATTCATTTCGTAAGCAATCAAGAAACCTTGGAGTAGAATTCATGGGAGATGTCACGTATGGACTTGCATCTGGATTTGAGCAGGATTGAACAAGATTAAGGTCATGTGGTATGGTTATAAGGATGGAAAATAGTAACAGAGCAACAACAAAATACTAAAATGCAAACATCACAAGCTATCTCGGAAAACTGATCAAGATGCGTTGTTAATGTTGACTAGGGAGTTGCCACTGCCTATGTCCATTTGTATGACCCTTTTGATGGTCGGAAGTTGATGAGAGTCAGTATCTAAATAATCCAAGGGTGATGGAGACAAAATGGAACAACAAAAGTCAAGAACACACACCACAGAGGGGTTCCCGATCCGTGGTGTGTTTGACGGATCGCGAAACTGCCCATCCAGGTGACTTCATACAAGAACATCATCAAAGGCCACTCCACGAGCCCTTGCATGACTCGTGGTGCACTCCACAAGTCGTGAAGGTGCTCGTTAAAGGCACCAAGTCAGTGAAGAAACAACAGACGCAAAGGCAAGGATCAAAGAAGACTCCCATGACTTGTGGACAACTTCACATGTCGTGAAGGAACTCGTGAAGGCCAAAGCTGATTGGGAGATTTTCAGCACTAAGTGAAGGATCACGGAAATCCATTCATGGCCATGAAATGGACCATTGTGGTCATGATTGTGAAGAAGATAAGCGTCCAGAAAAGTTAGTTTTCCTAGTCCAACTAGGATTAAGTTTCCTAATTACTTTAGGCTAGGTTTTATGTAGTATAAATAGTCTTTAATTATTTGTTTTAGAGAACTTTCTACCCCACGTTTTGGGGGCTGCTGGACATATGATTAAATTATAATTTTTCTAGATCTTCTCTTTGAAGAATACGCTGGACAGTGAATAAATTTCCAGTAACGTTAGTTGTGGCTTTGGTTATCTTTTGAAGTGTGAATCAAGTTTTCGTCTCTCGTTTCTTCGTGTGACTTCAAGAATTGATCTGTCCATCCTTGTAAGTGATTTAACTATGAATTTAAACATGATTATTGTTTCAATTCTTGCAAGTTTGATAATCTAAACCCACAACTAGGGTTGTGGGAACCATGACAACTCAATGAGATAGACAAATTTGGGGTAAATATCGGGATTGCTTATTGTATACATTGTAATGTTCTTCACTTTAATTTCTTACTTAATGAGTTGAAAGATTAGGGTAAGCTTGTGTTCGTTACATGCTCAAAAGGGATGTAGTGATTAGGAAAAGAACTCTACGACAGAAATTCGGGTTTATTAACCTAGTCTAAGTACTTGAGATCAGAAGGTGAGAGTATTCTGGGGTCCATCACTAGGGTTAAAGAGAGAACGTTCTAAGACCGAAAGATGATGAATGAAATGCATCTAAGAAGGACCGAAAACTGAATTAGACGTCACCTAACTTGTTTGACCTTGTATACACAATCATGAACGAGTTTACTAAACAAATTTTGCTATTGCGTTGGGAGTTACGGGGACCGCAACCCTAGTCATCATTAAACTATTTAAGCTACTTTAGTTTGCATTCATAGTTCGTTTAGGATCTTAGTTCAAAACCCCCCCTTTTACATTTTCGCATTATTTGTTTTCTGCAAATAGAACCAACGACCAAAGTAGGATAACTACTAGAGTTGTTTCAACCTATTCCCCGTGGGATTGATCCCGACTCTTGGTTGGGTAAATATATTGCTAACAATCGTCCATATTCATTACAAAGGAGTATGTTTGAATGTTATCATAGATTATATAAGCACTTTCTTCATCATCTTCTAGAAAGACACTTAGGTAAGTTGGCCTTGGTTCTTCATTAATGCCAAGGTTAACTTCCTTTAAGGGAACTATTTTTGCCTTCACCCCTTATTCCATTTCTGGCGGAGCATCCCTAGCATCTTCTTCTTTTTGTGGATCATTGTCATTAACAAATATATGACAACACTAAGCAACGTATTCCAATCCTTCACCAATCTTCATTTGAGATGAGGCATCGAGCTCACTCAAGGTTGTAATATGATATGAGGATCCTACTCTTTCTTCATCTTCCTCATGCTCCTTGGTGTAAACCACAATGTGAGTCTTTGCCTTTAGTTCCTGTTCGCATGAAACCATAAGTTCCACTGTTTAGCTTCATCCTAGAGGGAATTGTGCTTTCAATATCCTTTTGATTCGGAAGAGAAAGTGTCTTCACCCTTAGGTAACTTCTTCGATTCTTGTTACTCTTTTTCAAAATAGCCTCGACCACTCGAATTCAGAAGTTCTTGCATTGGATCTTCTAAGTCGACCGAAGATAGAAGACGTTTTGTTAGAAGAATCAGACTCATCTTTTATAGTGACATAATTATTACTTGCTCTTCGTGTGAAGATAAGGATAGTAGTTGGCTATAGCCTAAATCCTCACGTACTTTCTTGGTGATATCATTTGATGGAAGTTTTCCTAATTTGGATGCTCATCAAGGTTGTATCCAGGCTTTGCAAATAACTTGTAAGCATTTAGATCAAAGTCTTTTATATGTTCTGTATCGAGCGACATATCATGAGGTGGATTTTGAGCCACAAACTTTCCCAGTATCTTTGACGACAAGTTGATTGCATCAATGCATTTAATGCATTTAATATGAAGTCTTTGTATTGATCACATGTATTTGTGCGCTGGATCGTAAATCTCCAATATGGATTTTAACTTGATGGAGCCTATAGACCTCTGCTCACCTTGATTGAATCCTTGTACTAACAATCAACTTTCGCTAAGTTCCTCAATCGTGATGCTTATTCTTTCAACATATGGATGGGCAAAATGTCAACTCCAGATCCTTCATCAATCAAGATTTTGTTTGTCCTCTTCTCTAGCATGTGACCCATCATATACAAAGGATGATTATGTAGTTTTTATCCAAATGGAAGATCATCATCTGTAAATGTGATTTTTATGTCACATGCATCTACTTCTTGAGTAGAAGGTACTATAGGCTTTTTAAAGGACAAGGGGGGAAACGTCTGATGGCATTTCACTTATTGCTTGTTCTTTGTCTATGAGAGACATCCTTGATGAAGTTCACTTATTGTCTCTCCTTTGTTAGCATGAAAACATGATGCCTCGATGTTGTCTTGGATAGTCTTTGCGTGAAACCAACTTGGTAAGAACTCTCCAAAAGTCACAAGACATCATGGTTTCTGGTAGTGATACACTTCCAGCTCTGCTTCGTTTCGGTGTTTGACTATCTTTTGCTTATTTAGTCTCATCACTATCCTCCCTCTGGTCGATTTCTTAGATGATTCTTTTCTTGAACCTGTCTTGTTACTTCTCTGCCTAGTCATGAGAATCCAACCTTCATCATCATCTCTATCAATTTGGGTTTTGTTGGGCTCTAAGGACTTCTCTTTTTCAAAGCTATATATTTGGACTGGGTCAAGTGAGCCAAGAGTGATAGAGATTTGGTTAGAACTAGCTTTTCCATTATCAAGGACAATCTTCTCTTCCCTATCCAATTGCATATGTAAAGACCCCAAAAAGTGCCCGAAATGTGTCTCGGATGTACCCAAAATCGTAATTTCTATATATCTAAAAACCCGTTCATTATTTTGAAAATCCAACTTCATATTCTTATTTAGGGGGTCAAATTGTGGGAAATGGGTCTAACCCGAATTTTAGAGCATCCGTATCTTAATTCAAAAATAAAAAAAAATGCCATTTAGGAGGGTCAACTTTGAAGGGACATATCTCTTAGCACACAAAGAACTAGGTGGTCCACTACCTACCAACTCAAATCCCTTTGAATTAGCTTTCCAACTCACTTCATTTCACCTCATTCTGAGTTTGGATGAAGAATTTATGCCTGTTTTCATAAAACTTGTTCGTACAAAAAATGCTGATTCTAGTGGAATTTTTGCGTCGCCTCCATGACGCGCCACTGTGTTTTTGGTGTCTGTTTTCATTTTTTCGCTCCAAGACTTATAAGTATTGGTCCTAAGGGTTCCCACTTGAAAATACATATACTTAGCCTTATTTCACCCTCATATCATCCTAAACATTCCCAAAAACTCAATCAAACATTTAGACTCATGTTTCACCCTAAATTCAAGTCCCAAACTCAAGACCAATCTTAAAGATTTCATCAAGGATTTCATTCAAGCTTCAAGTCTCCATCTTCAATCTTCTTCAAGGGTTCTCCAAAGTCAAGGTATGTGGTATTGAACCATTGGGTCCTTCAACCCATGGTGCCTAAATCCTCTTTTTACTAATATTATATGATTTAAAGTAGATTTTACATGTCGATCTTGAATATTGAGAAACATACTGCACAATGATTTATGTTCATGAATGTATGGTTGTTTTATCATGTTTTGAGCTTCAAATCTTGGATCTAATGTTGGATTTGATGAGGGGTTTTGATATGAATGTCTTGGGCGTGTTACAAGGTGTTGATTAAAGGTTTTACCATTGATTTTCTTGCATGATTTCATCGCTAAATTGCATGCTCTTTTACCCCCATTACACACCTTGAAGGTACTTGATAAAATGTCCAGTTATGGTTTCTTGAGGAATTGAAGGTTCAAAGCATGAGATACGATATATATGATGTTTTAATGATGAAATCAGGTTATGGATATGATGTATATATGTATGTTCTATATAATGTGTTGTATTAGACCATGTCCGGTCCGGTGGGCATAAGGGCCCGGATGACCATGTGAGGGGTGAGTACCTTGCCACCAGGGTGTCCGAGTGTGAACGACATCTATCATGTAAGGGGTAAGTACCTTTCCACCAGGGTGTTCGGGTGTGAACGACATCTACCATGTGACGGGTAAGTACCTTAACACGAAGGTATCCAGGTGTGAACAATATCTCCTATCCAAAATTGGGATTCTAGCTTGGTCTCTTCTACACAAATGATATCTTATATAAGCATGATTTACCCTAGTATGTTTTACTTATGCATCGATCATACATGCCATGTTGCTATACCATGCCTATTGTCTAATGTATACATTTTGACTATGGAGCTTGTTTATTGTTGCATTGCATCCCACATACTTAGTATATTCAAACGTACTAACGCATACTCATGCCTACATGATATCACCATGTAGGGATCGGAGCTCTTATTGATTCTTCTTGTGGATAGATGGATTGTTCAAATTACCTTTGGTGAGTCCTCCATTTTGAGGACAAGGACTATTCTCTCACATTATGTATTAAGATACTCTTTACTTTATCGTATACTTATGACTATGAGGGTGAGCCCGATTGTATGTCTTTTCCCCCATCATTATCTATGTAGTAGAGGTATTGTTGGACAAAGCCATGTATTTATGATATGAGTTGATTCTATTATCTCTTGACTCTATGCTACGACAAGTTCTCCCTTAGCCCATTTTGCCCTTATTTCCATTCTTCAAATGTCATTTAGTTGTTTTCACGACCAAGGATGTGTAATGATATACTATGAGGCTTGGTTCTTTCGTGTTCCCCATTCGCCGGTGACGTCTACGCCCTAGGGTTGGGTCGTAACAACATAACTTTGTCTTTAAAGACAAAACACTTTTCGAGAGGATGACCTAAAATCTATGATATTTGCAATAATTTGGATCGTCAGTCTTTTCAGCTTAATCGGGTCATTTCATCTTGGGAAACTCGATGAGCTTTAGCTCAGCTAATTCATCAAATATTTGAGAGACTTCAGAATCTAGAAAGGGATATTCCTTTTCTTGCATCTCTCTTAAAGTCAAATTTTGATTTGGACGCCCTTGGAAAGTTGTCTTCACACTTAGCTTCCTTCTTTCCTTTGTAGTAAACTTCAAGAGTGATGCATTGAGATTCATGGACTCCTTGTTGTTATTTTTAACACAAATTTACTCCATTTGTTCTATTCTTGCTTATCCTTTCCTTTGCGAGGATCATGGATGAGCACCATAAGAAGACATGCTCAACTCCATGTCATGAGCACATATAGCTAGACCATCGAAGGACTTTGGCTTGATTCCTTGTAAGATGTAGAGAAGCCCCCAGTGCATTCCTCAAATATATATTTCTATTGCAGAAGATTTACTAAGTCTATCTTTGTAATTGAGGCTCACATTCCTCTACCGGTTTGTGAAGTCGATGACTAGTTCGTCTTTTCTTTGACGAGTATTTGTAAGTTCCACCATGCTCATCATGTGTCTTGTGCTATAGAAGAGATTGAAAAACTCATGCTCTAGTTTCTCCCAACTATCAATGGAATGCGGCTCAAGATCGGTGCACCAGTCAAAGGAATTTCCTTTTAAGGAAGGAATAAACTGTTGACGAGATAGTCTCTACAGGTCCCAACATTATTACATCTTTCCACAAAGTGTGCAACATGTTGCTTCAAATTTCCTTTTGTCTTTGAACTATTAAAATTTACGAGGTTGATAACCGCCATGCATTTTAAGGCTATCAATCCTTGAATTGTAAAGCTTGGTTTACATATGGGAACGTTTAGCGGAGACTTCATACTTGTCTTTGATGGTCCCTTCAATGAACTCCTTTAATTGATCGAGTAGGATCATCCGTTCAGCAGAAACTAGTATCTCCTTGATAGGTGGTGCTTGCTTTACATGATTTTTAGTCTCTTGAATTTCAATACCCTTCCTTGTGCATGGGTAGACTCCTCATCTTGTAAGTCGTCCACCTTATCCATCAACTTATCAATGTGAGACTCTTGATGTTGCACATACTTGGTCAATCCTTCAATCATTTTTACCAAATTTGATATTTGTTCCTCCATGGATGAAGCATTAGCTGTCATCGCTTGCATGATTGTTGGAGGCATTGAAGAATAACATGAATTATTCTGAAAGTTGATCTTCAGAGGGCTTACACTATGTGATGCATATAGATAAGATTCATAGATGAGTCATGGTCTTTCTTTGCGGTAGAGTTCTTGAACCAAAGACCTCAAGTAGAGCCAAAATCTGCTTGATTTTCTCAGCAACACTATTTTCTCCTTCTGAAGCATTTGTAGAGGACCTTGCTCCTTTTGGGGTTGAAGATCCAAAATCAGGGATTGGTACCAATGCCACTACCAATATTTATTTTCCTAGCATAGTGGCTTTGCTCCTTGTAAAAGCTCTAACACTTCCAAAAGTAACGCCCAAGATTCCCTTTACAACTTGGAATCAACAGCCTTGGAGGAAGTTGTTTGGGAGATCTTTTTGGAAGCCATTTCAATGTTCTTTTATTCTTGAAAAGTTGAGATGAGAGGTAGAGATTGTACCACTAGGCATGCCAGAATTTGTATGACAATAAAATTCACATCGTGAAAATAATAATCAAAGAATGAAAAAAATTGCTACAATTGTAATATTTTATTTCAAGGAGTGGGTTCTACAATCTCTATGAATCCTCTGATTCTCCTTTTCAAATATAAATTCAAGGGATCTTTTGCTTGATCTTGAATCTTGTAAAACTTGATGAATTTGATCTTAACTTGTAGTTGAATTTAAGGGCGTTTGGGTTTAATCTTGAATTCAGTAGTGTTGATCTTGACTAAATGATTTGATGAACTTGTTCTTGAACAATATCTTAGCTTGTACTTGAATCAAGAGCTTTTGGGCTTGTTCTTGAATTCGGTGGTCTTGATCTTGATGCGTTCTTGAACTTGAATGCTTGATTTCTTAAATTCTTGTTGCTTGTAGAGAAATCTGCAATGTTTGATCCACGAGCTCTCTCTAGATTTTTGTTAGAATTCTTATTGTCAATTCGAAATTATGAGGTCCCCTATATATAATTGTAGAATAGAGGAGTTATGATGGAATCAGGATTTCTTCTGGGCAACCAAATTTAAAATGACATAGCGTAAGAAAAGTGACAGGAATAGGTTTAAGAAAAGTGATAGGAATAGGTTTTCTTTTAAGTGACATGTTAATATTTGATTAGTTGGGACACACCACTTGTACATGTGGTGCATTTTATTGGCCTTTGATTGAGATAGGAATGTCACGTCATTTTGACACATGGCGTGATCTATTAAATTCTTTGTTTGACTTGGCATGTCACATCATCTGATACGTGGCATCAAGTGGACCTCTAAGATGAGGAGATATTGGGTCCAATAATTTGGGTAATCTTTTGTAGCCCAAATAAATAAATTTGGGCTTTTAATTAAATTCATCTTTTACTGGATTTGAATAATTAATTCATTTATATTAATGCACATATTTTTTTGGACTAATATATTTTGAATTTAATATAATTTAAATCATTTTGTAAAATTTATATTTTAATAAATGTTATATGATTATAGCGGTGTTCTCCGAGTTTTAATTTGATTGGGGATGACTCACAGTCTTTCGATGTTGCTAGTGCGAA
Source organism: Solanum medicagineum (assembly GCA_026153255.1). Classification (NCBI taxonomy): domain Eukaryota; kingdom Viridiplantae; phylum Streptophyta; class Magnoliopsida; order Solanales; family Solanaceae; genus Solanum; species Solanum medicagineum. Next base: position 12,159 of record JAPFFP010044188.1, read on the forward strand.
GTCGAAACATAGAGAAATGTTGAGGGTAAACGTGAGAATGTCCCTGATGTTGGGATAGTGTTAGATAACGATGATTATGAAGGGAATTGAAAAGTTAGTGAAATTGGGGGAAATCCCTATGGAAATGATAAAATTCATACTAGAAAAATGAATGCTACAGCTGATACTCCTAATCCTGTGGATGGATCGGTCCTCTATCATGATAGTGAAATTCAAAGTGTTGATCCTATGGCTGAAGGACATTTTGTTGACAAAAGAAATTTGCATGTAACTTTTTGTTTCAATTATATGTGTCTTTTTTATTATTCTTTGTTAGGATTCTATGGTTGCATTAAATGTGTTTATAAAACATGTTAAAAACCTTAATTATACTTAGGAAGTTTACATATAATCTGAGAGTATCACTATATACTGAGAATCACTATATACTGAGAATTTCATGAACA
>JAPFFP010044189.1:0-12604 GCA_026153255.1 Solanum medicagineum
CTATTAACACAAGATTCAAGCACTTTTGAAATTTAGCGTCACTTGCCCTTTTCATGTCATGTTTCCTTTGAATTGTATCAATATTGTAAGGTGTGGGGTGTTACAGCAATGTACTTTTCTACCACTAGCTGAGTTTAGTTGATGAGTTTAGTTGACCTAGTTGTTTGATAACAACAGAATGAGACTCAATCTTCTTATTAATGTTGGAGATGTCAGACTTCATTCCCCTCAAGATCTCATCCTGTGTGTCAAACCTTCTTCACATATGATCAAACATCTCTTCAACTCTAGAGCTACCAGCACCAGAATCACGATTATTTGGTGACAGATGAGGACCATTTATGTAACCATTTTTGTGACCCCAATCAACATATCTGTCCTGGCCCTTGTTTCTGTCATAGTAATCTCCACGATTATTGTCTCTAAAGGCGCCATCCCTATTATAGTTTCGACCTTGGTTTCCTTGACCTTGGCTCCAGTAGTCCTAATTGGAGCCTTGGGCATTGGTATGGAATCAATAATAAAGCATGTGTCCTCTCATAGTAAGGCTCCTCGTATGTGGGTGCTCGCGAAGGGTAATGGACGACTATATTGACTCGTTTTTAATTCTGCTTCATCAACAACTCTAAGTTGGTACAAATCTAAGCAAGCTCTCGCATCATCTCCTCATTTATTTAAGCTTGCCGAACTAGTACTGACTGCACATGAGCTCTAAGAAAAGGACTTATCTCTCATTCCCCATGCACGATTCATCTTGAACACCCTTTCTAGGTTCTCTGCAACCCTTGAAAATGGTTATCTAAAAATGCATTGTCCATGATTGTATCAGCACATGCTTGGCTATTCTCATCCAAGGCGCGGTTGTAGGAAATCACCACCAAGGCATCATCAACTATCTTGTGGTCAGGGACACTCCTCAGACACTTTGTGATCCCCTCCCACATTTTTAATCTGGTCTTTCAACTTTAGCTTCTTCGATCTTAGGAAGAACCTTTCCAAAAAAGCCTTCTGTAATTCAGCATATCTAGTGATCAAACTCTGTGGGAGCTCAGATATCAGTAGTGTTACACTACCTGTTAGAGACAATAGGAAGACGTGAAGCACAATAGCATCTATAGACAGATTTTGGTTCCCATTATATTCTTGCAGAAAAGCACAATGTTGTGTAGATGGCTATGCAGATCCTCTGATGGTAGGCCTGCGAACAACCTACGATTCTACAGCATTTGAAGTAACCCACTCTAAACAATGAACTTTGTGGAATATGGTAGTGGCGGTAACACAATAGCTCCAGTAACATCCATAGCCATAGGATTTCAGCCGATATTGATTCAATAGATAAGCTTCGACGTTGAGATTTTGTGTCTATGGATCAATGTCCTCAAGCGGAGGTGGGTTATTATCATTCTCATTCTTGTTCTGGTTTAGAGTTGTATTAACCATGTTGTTCGCGTTGTCTTGGGCCATTTTTCTCAATGTTCTTTGGATCTCTGGGTCAAATAGAGTCAAGGGAATGCCTTGACTTTGCGTGTTATGCATACACTACACCTGCACCCTGGAACAAAAATAAAAACAACAAAAATGTAAAATGAGGGAAATAAGGATTAATTCTCGAACAACTCAAATTAAACAAGTCTAGATGTATTCTCTGGCAACGGGTCCACAATCTTTATGTCAGCCAAGCTACACCTCCTTTTTGAAGGTTAAAGAGGTCGTTATCAAGATATATAACCTAACCAAGGTTAGGTTCGTTTCCACAGTGAATAGGATAGACTTAGAGAAATTTCAAGCAGTTCGAGTTGATTAACCTACTTATCTCCCTTTGGGGGGGGGGGTTGTAAAGTTATAGAAAGAAAACCTCGACTAAGACAAGTGTGAAATTAGTATGAAGAGTAACTAGGGTATTATATTCTCCATGATTCCCTAACTTTGTATTACCAGATAATCAAATTCTTTTCTAGTGTATAGCATGCAGAACGGTAAGTTAATTTTACCAAACCCTTTGATCCAGGTGAGAGGCAAATTTTACTACATGATTTGATCCATCTCCATAGTGTGAATTACTTACTCTTACCTACTGTCCCAATACAACCTCCCTTTGATCCAGTTTGGTTGATTAGACGAGAAAAATCAATTGAATCCTGTTAATCAATCTCTTTTCCTATTCATTACTGCCTTGATCCAATCAGTAACACTAGGTGAGTTCTAACGTTGGCCACCGTTAAAAATCATTCAGAATAAAGAGAATTAATTAATACATGCATGCATACTTTCTAATAATTACGAATTATCCGGTTCCACCTCATTAGTTCTTCATAGTTCCTACAACCCTAGTTGTGGATTTAGCTACTCATTATCAGTGTAGATGCAAGAATCATGATATTTAAATGGCATAATTAAGTACTTACACAAGGGAATTAAGAATAAGAAATCCAAGTTCTTCAATAAAGTTCACAAGTAAGAATTAAGAACACAAAATGTTGTTTCACAAGTGTCTCACAATGTTTCCTACTTTTTCTTAGTGTCTCTTTGATGTTCGTGAGGACAAAAACCTAAAATTCTATTTATAATATTTCAAATACAAAATCAAATCAAAATAGGATAATTGGGCCGAGAGGCTCTACTGGCAACTTTACGGGCCGTATAAGGTTCTACGGCCCATAATGGGCTTCGTGGATTCCTTCAGCAAATATGGGGGTGACTTTTATTACATATCCGGTTCTACCTCATTAGTTCTTCATGATTTCCACAACCCTAGTTGTGGATTTAGTTACTTATTATCAGTGTATATGCAAGAATCATGATATTGAAGCATAATTAAGTACTTACACAAGGGAATTAAGAACAAGAAATCCAAGTTCTTCAATAAAGATCACAAGTAAGAATTAAGAATACAAAATAATGTTTCACAAGTGTCTCACAATGTTTCTCACTTTTTGTTACTATCTCTTTTATGTTCTGTTAGGACAATAACCTAAAAAACCTATTTACAATTTTTAAAATAAAAAACCAAATCAGAATAGGATAATTGGGCTGAGAGGCTCTGCTGGCAACTTTAAGGGTTGTATAAGGTTCTACGGCACATAATGGGCTTCGTGGATTCCTTCTGCAATTTGGGGGTGACTTTTATGAGGCCTATCTATGGGCCTATAAACTTCTACAACCCATGGAGGGTTTCGTCTGATAACTTTTCAGCAACTCTCCACTATCTAATCCTCAGGGTACGACACCATCTCTACGACTCATAAAATCTTTTACGGCTCATCCACTTATTCGTACACTTACCTTCAAAAAATCTCCCCTTCACCGGATTTTGCTATGAAACGTACTCTACGCCCGTGGAAACTTCCATAGCCCGTAAAGGGTGTTGTAGAACAGCAATTTCTACACACATAGCCCAAAAATCATGCTAACCCTGTAATCTTGCAAAACAAACATAAAAACACATTAAATCTACTAACATCACTGTGAGAACACATAAAATTCCATGTTTTAAGCATTAAAAGCGCTATATTTTTATAGCACATTAGATGTCAGTGATACAACAGTGGGAGCAGTGTTAGGGCAGCAAAAGGATAAAATCTTCCACTCCATATACTATGCCAGCAAAACCTTGGATAAAACTTAGTGCAATTATATAGTCCCAGAAAAGAAGATCTTGGCGTTAGTGTATGCTTTTGATAAGTTTTGCTCCTAGTTGGTGGATACTAAGGTGATTGTGTTCATTGATCATGCATCCCTTAAGTACCTATTCAACAATAAAGAAGTAAAGCCTAGGCTCATTAGGTAGATCCCACTATTGCAAGAGTTTGACACTGAAATCCAGGATCGCATGGAGCATGAGAATTAGATCGTAGATCATTTGTCCAAACTGCAGAGTGACACCCACATTGCAGAGCAAGGGCGCATCAAATAGGCATATCTAGATGAGCAACTCTTGGAAATGGAGATAGCTAAGTTTCCATGGTATATTTATATTCTGAATCTCCCGGTGAGTGGGGTGTTCCCACCAAATGCATCTAGCCAACAGAAGAAGAAGTTGGCTCATGAAGCAAGGTTTTATGTGTGGGATAAGCCTTATCTCTTCAAGTAGGGATTAGCCAGAATGGTGATGAGATGCATGCTCGAGGTTGAGACACACCAAGTGCCAGAGCATTGTCATGCTTCCCCTTTTGAAAGGCATCATGGAGACAAGCGAACAACTCATAATGTATTGCAATCTAGTTTCTTTTGGCCTACTTTGTTCAAAGATGCTATAAATTTTGTCAGGAACTGTGATGCATGCCAAAGAACAGGGACCATCTCCAAGAGGCATGAGAAGCCTCTTAATAACATCCTCGAAGTTGAGATTTTTTATGTTTAGGGGATGGACTTCATGGGACCATTCCCACCATCCTTCGACAATTAGGGCATCCTCGTGACTTTGGACTATGTGTCTAAATTGGTAGAGGCCGTAGCTTTGCCTATAAATGACTCCAAGGTTGTGAGGAAGTTCTTAAGGAAGCATATCTTCACAAGGTTTGGTACTCCACGAGCTATAATCAGTGATGGAGGGGAACACTTCATCAATCAGACACTGAAGAATCTGTTAGCCAAGTATGGAGTAAGGCATAAAGTAGCCATAGCCTACCACCCATAGAAGAGTGGATAGGTTGAAGTGTCTAACAGAGAAGTTAAGCAAATCCTATAGAAAATGGTGAATGCTACGAGGAAGAATTGGGAACTTAAGCTGGATGAGACTCCATGGGCATATATGATAGCATATAAGACTCCTATTGGTACCTCACCATATAGAATGGCCTTCAGGAAGGATTGCTACCTCCATGTTGAGCTTGAACATCAAGCATGCTGCGCCATTACAAAGTTGAATCTTAGACCAAAAGCTCACAGGGCTCAAGTGCTTGGAATAATTAGAGGAGTTTGATGAATTCAGGTTACAGGAGTATGAGAATGTCAATCTCCATAAAGAAAGGACTAAGAAATGCCACCATCTTCACATAGTCAAGAAACATTCAAGCCTAGATAAAAAGTACTTTTTTTCAACTCTCACTTGAAACTTTTTCCAGGCAAGTCGAGGTCCAAGAGGAGTGAACCATTTGATGTGATGTGTAGAATGCCACATGGTGTTGTGGAGCTACGGAATGAGACAAAGACATAAAAACATTCTTGGTAAATGGTCAAAGAGTCAACCACTACTATGGTGAAGATATGGATCGAGGGGAGGAGGCCATTGAATTGGCCAATGAATGATAAAAGATATTGCATCATGCTGCGACATTAAATCACGCAGTACGGGGGAGGCAATCCATGGTGAGGTAAAAATTTTAGTATTTTAATTCTTAATTTTAGAAATTTTTTAAAAAATACCATAAAAAGTGTCAAGTTCTTACGCAGAAGGCAGGTTCGTAACACCTCCGTGTCACGGACCAAACCCCTTTTGGGTCACTTTTTGTTCATTTTCATTTCTCATGGTTTATCAAATATTTTTGGATTTTTTGTGGACGGATTAACTTGTATTCATATTTTAGCAATTACTCAAGTGTTCAGAAATTTTTTTGGCGTTCGACGGTAGAAATAAATTAAAGTTTTTTGGGTCCCAAAATTTCCTTAACAAGAAGAGTACGCAACAGGTCTACATCATTGACTCGTTCTATCCAAGGAAAAGTGTCAGGTAAGTAAAAAATGTGAAAAAGAAAGAATTTGCAAAGTCAAAGCCTGTGACAGCTCCGTGTCGCGGACCTATCACGGACATAGTTATTTTTCTACTAGAAATTACTCGACCTACCTTGAATTTTTACCCTTTTTTAACCCCAACTCTTATTTTCCCCCTTTCACGTGAACCCCCACTCTAAATCCCCAATTTCTCTCAATTTCTCCCAATTCCATCATATTTTCTCAACCCTACCACCAATTTTAACACCCAAATCCACGCCGCCCTTTGGGCTCAAGGTTGATTTCATGGGTTCCCCTCCTAGTCTACACACAAGGTATCTTTTTCTTCACTCTCTCTCTCTCTCTTGAGGAACACAAATATCATGCCTTTTTGTGGTGGGATTTCCCTTTTATGCAAGAATCTTAGTGCTTGACTTGATTTTTGTAAGATTCTTGCTATGGGAACTTGCTTGAAGAGGTTATTGTTGATACATTGTGTGATTACCTATAGATGAGAAACCCTACCCAAATGTTTGTGTGAAAATATTGTAATTGATGGTGGTTGGATCTTTTCTGGCCAATTCCCTGTGGATTCTATAATTATTCATGGTTTTTTTTTGGGGGGGGGGGGCGTTGACACCTACTTGACTTGTATTGTGATGAATTATGGGATATCATGTGTACCATGGCAATAAGGGATACAATGTCAGATGTGGTGTTTGAATTCGGGTATTTTTCTATGAGGTTTATAATGTAATTCTGGTTTAGAGGTGTAATGGGTTATTGTGATTTGATTGTGGGAGTGAGATAAGTATGGGGTGGTTGATTTTACTTCACAATGTGATGTAGGGGGTATGAACATTATTGTTGTTGTAATGTTGATCTGTGTTGATAAGGGAAGTATAAGTTCCTTTATTCCGCCCATGATTTGAATTAATCGTGGGGTTGGGTTGACGGTTATACTAGGTGTAGGGGCTATGCTTTGTGTAGGGGTGGAGTTGAATTATTTGTTTTGCAGACACTCATGGCTTCATGAAGTCATCGTGGATGAGGTGAAGGGTTATCTAGTATCTGAAAAATGGACAGGGGTGTACCCTAATGCACCTTCCATCTTGCATGGCCAACAATGGATGTTTGGCTTGAGTGCGGTGCTCCAGCATGGGAAGAGATGGTACCGGGCCCATAATGAAATTAAGTACTTCCCGGACGTACCAAATGAGCACGAGATCCTAGGAAAGGAGTTCCCCAAGATCATGGAGTGGATCAAACAACTCATATGGAGTTCATCTTTGTCGATCCCTTGGAGTGCAACTTGAGCATGGTGCGAGAATTTTATGCTAACCTCCAAATGGATGCTCGGACCCATTTTGTGATGGCACGAGGGATCCAAGTCAATTTGTCTCCTATTGCTATAAATCAAGTTCTTAGGACTATGGACTTGCCCTCCGCACCACTGACTAAGCTTCAAGTATGGCCCCAATACCAGGTCATGCAACATGCCTTAGCTAGCCGCACTTCCATGGCTTGATGGATTAGAATGGGTATCAAGGCTACCAGCTATCCTTCACATACCCACACGTGAACATGAAAAGCGAGGGTGTGGTTGAAAATCGTGATGCACAATCTGATACTTGAACTACACTTCATGGAGATCACCAGGGACAGAGAGTACTTGGTGTTTGCTTTGATTTTCGTCATGGACATCAACTTTGGTGCTATCCTAAAGTCTTCTTTACAAAATTCCCAAGTCAATCATGGCCACAGGTATGCTTTTGATAGCTTATCACTACTATTCGATGGGCAAGAAAGTTTGATAGAGGAGCCCCTTGATTACAGGACCAACATCCAATTCATACCCTTTAATGTTACCAATACTAGAGGGCCAGAGCAATCATATGGGGCTGACTCTAATGACTCAGGAGTGGGCTCACAGAGATGAGCTTATTATGGTTGGGATGTACGACCTCGAGATGCTACGCCACAGGATCAGAAGTATCCCTTTATGTCTAGAAGAACTCTATTAGGTGGAGCTCCTGTACCCCCTGAATGATCACGCGAAGGTCGTGCTTGGGATCAGTCCAAGGTTCTTTGAGCCAACAGATAATGATATCCCTACTGATGAGGAGCATGTTTGATAAATTTTGAATATAAAGTCAAATGGCAAGCTTGAGGATGAGCCACCATTGAATGTGGCTAGTGTACCTGCACTGATCGAGATGGAGGAAGATGAGTGAGTGGCAGACCCCCTACTTCACATGGTTGGTATGTTCTTGCATTAGGGACAGTGCAACGCTTTAAGTATGGGATAAGGGTGTTTATTGATAATTTGATGATTTCAGTTTATTCTGGCCATGTATATGTTTACAATTTTTATTTTTTGTCATATTGTTTTAGTTTAAGACAATATTATTAATTCAATTGGTATGTATATATTTTAATTTTATCAGGTGATGGTTAAGTAGTTTAATATTAGTAATGTGGTTTGAATTATGTAGTTCCCATTTTGCATAGCCATATTTGAATGTCGAGGCCCAATGATGGATGAGTGATGGTTGTTCTAAGGGTATTCGTTAACTTAGTATCTCATATTGCCTGTGTTTGTAGTTGTACAGTTTCAATATTGCGTGGTGGGTATGTTGGCAGAAAAATGAAATGTCCATATTTTTTATTTTGTGCCTATGAATGTATGCTTAATTTTCAATTCATCTAAACGCATGTGATGATTATGATATTATTGATCCCTAGATGAGAATGTGCTATGTGAGGATGAGTTTAATTGAGTATTTATGTTGCCATAGTTGTTAGAATTTTCCCTGTATGTGGCCAAACAGAATTGACATAGAGCTTTAAGGAAATGATCTAGGCATTTCTTTGTCTACCCCATTCTAGACCCTTATTGGAACCCACCATAAATATTTACCCTTGGTTAGCCATTTTGTGCGTTATACTTATTTGTAGGATAGCCACACGATAAGCCAATCCCCTTCTTTCTAAGATCTTAATTTGATCAAAATATCCTAAGTTCTTTAGGATGGGAAATGTAGGAGGGATTAAGTTTTAAAAGTATGCCCTGAAACAAGTCTTGGTGTAGGAATAAAAGAAAAAATTGAAAAATTTCGGAGCCTAAACCAGAAAGGTCCGCGACCAATTCACACTGCAGACATACTCCTAGCAAGGAGATTCCGTTAAAAAAAAACACAAAATGTTAGTTGTGTATTAGAAATCTCTTAGTGTATAGATGCTTAAGGACAATAGTAGTTGGAGGATTCTCAGTGTGGTAGTGAGTTATATCTCAAGGACCAAAGAGGTGTGTATAAAGTTAGCATGTGATAGAAGAAAGCGTTTGGGAGTTTGAGACACTAATTCACATCCAAAATACTACCCACCAGCCTTTAGCCTACATCAAAACCAAAATGACCTACGTGATCCTTTAAGCTAGACTTGTACGATAGTTTTTTAGGTTTATAAACTATTTTTAGACATTATTTTATTATCTATCTTTCGCTGGGATAGAGAGAAAGGACGAAGAACATCTCCTTAGGGTTATTCTTTAACTTTTCTTCTTTAGTTTCATTCATTGGATGTTTCTTAGATTAAATTGATTTTTGGAACACATATTGAGTGCCTAATTTCCCATATTTTGGGATTATAGATATATACTATGTTCTAGACTCTCTCTTGATAATTTAAGAATGGATATTGAATTAATAACTCTTGTATTCCTCTTATTTATATTTCATAGTTTGGCCAACCGTGAAATACACTTGTTGACTACCTCGATTCGAAAGATGTTGAGGGATAAAACACAGGATACAAGGAGCATATTTGTTCTAGAGTTTTATTATATATACACACACATACACACAGATACATACATACATACATACATACATATATATATGTATGTATGTATGTATGTATGTATGTATGTATGTATGTATGTATGTATGAACATGCTTGTCATTGGATCATAAGTCATTTCAAATCATAGTCATGCATACTTGGGCTTAAAAGCCAAACCATACTTCAAATCATTATTACATGCACAGAAATAGCTCATTAATAACTTGTACATAATGGTGTATACACACCCATGAGTGCTTGAATCCATATCATAGATATCTTTGTGGTCATATTCATATCATAATCATACATGCCTTGAAATCATAATCATATCCATATCAAAACTTCATGAAAGGCCTTGTTCATGCATGCTCATGACATGAGGAATGAGAGTAAGGCATAGAAACTTGAAAGTCATACTTAAAATGTGATATCAAGATAGAAATAAACATAATCCATAAAGAAATTAACATTCGGATCATAATTAACGCTATAATGCTTAGTGTAAAGGGACATGCAAGTTCAAATCTCATGAAAATAATATAAATCATTGTAATAAGAAGGAATTCATGCTTATCTCATCATTTTAAGGTAACCCATACCATAATTTCAGCAAATTAAAACAAGATCATAAAATTCATAGTTGGATCATACCTTAAGTTAATGAAAATTCATGAAAAAGAGTTTGGGCTTCATGATTGAAAGGAAATCATGAATGAAACCACACATATCTTGCTTAGGAAGAGGAGTTTGATATGAAATATACTTAGTCTTGTAACCCCAATTGCAACCCTAGCATGAATCCTTAAAAATGAGGGTTGGAAAGTGTTTTTGGACTTAGATTTTGAGGGACTAAGGTATACACTTACATGAGAGGGTTAGTAAAGCACAGGAACTTATTTAGGGGAGTATACTAGTCATAGAACGTGCCTAAGAGTGTTAGGAAAGGGAGAAATGATCCTCAAACCTTTACGAAAATGCACTAGGAAAATGGTTCTGGTGCTTTTCATGGAACCACCTCTAAGGCCGTGTGCACACCATAGGTTGTAATGGGGTCCTTGGTATGCACCCTTACAGAAAATCATGCGGACAGATTTTACCAAAATGGGCATAACTTCTTGCTCCAAATTCAGAATTAGGTGAAATCAAATGCGCAAGAAATATAATTCAAAGAGCTTTAGTTTGGTAGGTCATGGGCCACACAATTATTTTTGTGCAAGGAGAGATAACCATTTCAAGTTGACCCTTATACCAGTTCATATGAAAAACTTATTCGATGGAATTCCTTTGGACTTGGCTTGATGTAAAAGATCTCTAATGACCCTAAATCAAATACATAAGCCTAGGTTAGAGGTTTGAAAGTGAATTTAACTTTATCTTCAAGGTTCCACGGAGATCCTTCGACTAGAGCTTGAAAGGAGGATTCGGAAGGCGTTTTGAGTGAGTGAATGAAAGACCAAGTGTTATGAATGTATGGGGCGATATGAATAGCTTAGGAATTGATTTGGGATGGCAAGGGAGTCAATACACATCGTATGGTGGCTTAGGAACTCGGAAAGGACCAACTTACCCTCTTTAAAATGGGCTTGCAAAACTGTCGGTGCACTACCACAATGTAGTTCACGAGCCATGAAGTACACCACAACATGTGGTTCCTTCCATGGAGTGCATGGGATACTAGTTCAAGGTAAAGGGGTTCACCATAAAGACCTTCACAAGGTGTGGAGTGCACCATGGCATGGCCCGTGAATTGACTCGTGGTGTGCACCCTCAACTGGACAACCACTTTTTAGGACAAGGCAAGCCTCCACGGGCCCCTTCACGGCCAGTGGTGCCCTCCACGGTCAATGAGGGTCCCTTGGAAGGGCACCATGGCCAAAAACACTTGGAAAAGTCTTGGCCAACCTTGTTTCATCCTTACAAAGTTCGAATACTTGCTAAAATTCTTCCAAAAGTAAAATTACAAGCCTTGATTCTAATCTTCCAAGTTACAGGGTATTACATTACCAAGACAAGGTTTCTGGCAATTTTCTACACCAAACCTGACTTTATTGCAATAACGGTCCTACCCCTTTATATCAGTGCCACCATAGAAGCCCAACCCTTGTTGTAGCACCTTAAATTCTACTATAACGCCTACACAATCGCTATAAGACCTACTCAATCGCTATAATGCCTGTATAAAGCATCCCACAGTAGTAGTGTACCAGCTGCTATATTGACTTGCATGGAACATAGACTTTGTAAATCTCTCAAAAGTACCTATTTCATTACATAAAGTTTTCCCTAGACATTCCAAAACAATCCTTTCACACGAAATTTATTTTTGAATCTTGTATTTAATCGAAATTCTATTTTATAAAGTCATATAGGCTTCTTGACGTTTTAGCTATTAGAAAAATTATATCACACTGCCAAATCATCACCAATCTATGTTTCTATTGCTCTAGACCTCACATCTCTCATATTTCATTTTTAGACTGAGCTAGCTTAAAATTTCTAAGTTACTACTCAAAAACTTTTTTGGCCCAGTTTTTTTTAACTATTGACCTTTCCATAAAGACAAAAATGGGTCGTTATAGAACAAGAAAAACCTCAGTCCATTTCCTTCTTAAAATATATCTAATGGGTTATAAGCTAGACATACCCATGCAAAGTCATTAAAATGTTTATCCAGATCTTCATGAGGTAAACCATTGAACAAAATCCTTCATACCCAAATAAATGCAACATCATTCTTTTGATGTTGAAATTGGAGTTCTTCGCGAAGGTCTAGTGGCCTCAACATGGCCCATTTAAAAATCATGTTCAACAAACAACCTGTAATAATCATGTTCGTAATCCATTGCTGTAATCCTTGTTACTTGATGTTTTCTGTGTTTTTCAATCAAGTAGAATCTAAGGAGATTATTGGCTCCTGGTATTGAAAATAAATTATGTAAAATCATGTAATGGAAAAAAATAACATAGGTTTTCTCTATTTTGAAAATTTTTAATTCATTTTTTTTAAATAATAAATTTTTTATCCTCCAAAACCTTCACTAGAACCGCCCCCCGCCCCCCGAACTCCCCCTAATGCCCATTCCCCTGTGTGTATATATATAAATTT
>JAPFFP010044190.1:0-12604 GCA_026153255.1 Solanum medicagineum
GGGAGGTGATTAGACAGGATCTGACGGAACTTGATCTTACTGAGGACATGACCTTAGATAGAACAAAGTGGAGGTCGTGAATGAGAGTAGCAGGCTAATAGTAGGGTTAGGTGTTGTTTTGCCATATATTTGCATTACCTATTATATTATGTGTTAGTTTACCTTATTTACATACTGTCTTTATTAGTCACTATTTTCTGTCCCTTCCCTCCTTTTGTCAGATCTAGTTCGTTCTTACTTACGGGTTTTGAGACGAGTGTTCCCAGGAAACAGCCTCTCTACTTCTATGGTAGTGGTAAGGTCTGCGTACATTCTACCCTCCCCAGACCCCACTTGTGGGATTATACTGGGTATGTTGTTGTTGTTGTTACTTGGTGCTGACTAAAGGTCTAGGATGAATAAATTTGTGATAGGTGTTTCCGACTTGGTGACTGAGAGTGCCGGTCCGCTATGTTGATTAGTCACATGGACTTGTCCCATTTGATGACCTATACCGAGCAAATAGAGGAACAAAATTAAGGAGGAGGAGGTGTCGTGAGGCCAAGAAAACCCGTCTTGATGCTGACTTCCAAAGTCACAAGGGTGGCCGATTTCATCAAGGCCAAGGATTTTCTCACGCTCCCTATATAGGAGGTTTGTCAATGACATTCCAAGGGCTCAAGGTGATGGTGGTATGGGTCATATTGATGTGTGTCCGAAGTGTGGAGAGGGTCATGGTGGTCCATGCTTTAGGAATACCAGTGTTTGCTATGGTTGTGGGAAAATGGGGCATAATGCAATAGATTGTCCTCGAAATTGCAACAAAGGTAAGGATGTTTGTCCCTAAGCCCAGGGTGCCAATGTGGTTCCTTTGGGTAGAGATGGCTGATATGCTGTCAAAATACAGTACATTTGATGCCTAAGACAAGGAATTTTATGAGTTCTTAATGTGACTTTTTATGGTTTTTATGTGTTTTTGTATTGTTATTGCAGAAAAGGTACGTTGAGATGACTTTGGAAGAAAATTGTAGATTTTTGCTAAAGTACAGGACATACGAGTTCACCTACGAGTCGTAGCCCAAGCAACGAGTCGTAGGGTGATCTCGTAGCAGGAAACAAAGAACAAAAATCAGAAAATCTGCTAAGTGGAGGTCAGCCCTGCGAGGCCATCGTACGAGTCGTAGGTCTCACTACGACTCGTATAGGTGGACTCATAGCAAGGAACAGTGAGCCAAGACTTTGGACCATAAACTAAAGACCTAGACTACGACAGGAGCATACGATTCGTAGCCCAAGCAACGACTCGTATCAGTGGGTCGTCTCAGTTGAATCCAAAATGCCAGTACCAGATACGAGAACCCGAGTCATACCTGCGGGGCGTACCAACTGCCAACTGTCTTTTCTGTGTAATTTTTAGGGTTAATTTTGTAACTGCTATAAATACTTTAAGTTGGGGTTTATTTTGAAGGATCCCAGAGTTGGAACATTAAAGATTGCCTTTGAATATTCATTTTCTCTTGGAAAACCCACTTTTGTGGAGTGCAAATCCTACTTTGTATTCATTCTCAACCTATCAAGCTTGTGGTTTGCAACTTGTGGTGTATCACTCTTCATTGCTTTGGGTAAAATTCTCAACTATGTCTTGTATTTGCATCTTTGTTGGTTTTGACTTAGCCATGAGTAGCTAAGCACCCACAACTTGGGGTTTGGGAACCATGGGTAGTTGATTTTAGATGACCTAGATTTATTGCATTTCTATTATTGGGGTTTTTTGCATGTATTGTTTGTTTCCCTTCATTATGATTGTTGTTTGGTGGTGGCCAACACCAAACCCTGTCCACTATCATGATCCCGACCAAGGTAATGACGAATAGGAAAAGGGGAATAGATAACAGAATTCGACTGATGTGTTCTTGTCTAATCTACCAAACCTGACCAAGGGAAGGTTGACTGTGACAATAGGTAATGGTTAGTTGGCACACCATGGTTGTTGACCAAGCGCCATGGTGAAATTCGACCTTCACCTTCACATGAGGGCTGGAAGAACTTAAGTTACCATCTTGTATGCAAATTTCCAACTGTAGTTATGTTGTCTAGGGTAATCGAGTCGACGAACCATGGGGAACACAACTCCACAGTTGTCCCTAAAATTGAGTGTTTCCTCGCGTAGTAGTATAGTATTTATTTTACTTTTGTTCTTAAATCACAACCCCCCCCCCATTTAGAGACTTTAGTTTAGATACTCGAAATGACTGATAGTGAATTCTTGTAGTCGAGGCCCATATTCCCTATGGATTCGACCCTAACCTTCGGTTAGGTTAATTGCAAACAGCGATCGCTTTCTTATTGGAGCGTGAACATTATCAAAAATTATAGCGCCATCGTCGGGGAATACGGCTAGGTTTTTACTTGATTTCACTATTAGTTAGTTCAAGTATTGATTTCTAGACTCTCTTGTGTTTTACTTTTATTTTTGTTTTGTAGTTTGATTCTACGTGTAGGGTGTACTAGGTTGTATGCCCAACACAAGGAGCCAACACAATCTCTTAGCTCCGATCAAATTGGAGATCCATCAACTTTTTCGAAGAATGGCTCAGGTGAATGAGGATGTCGCGGTTGAAGAAGAAATGAATGTGAATGACAATCGGGGAAGAGAAAAAAATCCACCCCAAAGGGATGATAGGCCACAACTTAGGGACTTCAACCAAAATGCTTATGGTTGGAACCAATATCGTTTGAACCCTATGACCATGGATGTTACTGGTGCTATAATATTGCCCCCATTACTAGCAAAAGCTAAGTTCTCGGTGTCAAGTGGATTACTTCAAATGCTCCAGAACTGTGGATTGTTCATAGGGCTACCTTCAGAGGATCCCCATCGTTATCTCCATAATGTTGTTTTCGTCTACAAGAGTGTCATGGGGATACAAAATCTTTCTCTCAATGCCTTTGGTTTGCGGGTGTAGAGATTTCTTGATTGCGAAATGTATCGATTCCCTTGTCACTAACGGGCAATGTAGTATGTGTTATCTGAGCTTCCTCTGGGTATAATAAAAAGTTGGGCAGAGCTTCAGAGAGTGTTTCTAGAAAGATATTTCCCAAGATCAAATAAGCTAAAGTTCAAAGATCAAATAAACAATTTTGAGCAATTACCGGGTGACTCTATTAGTACCACATGGGAGAGATTCACCAAATGCTTGAGGATGGTTCCCGATCATGAGATTGTTGATGATGCCTTGGTTAAGATTTTCTATCGGGCACCTGATGAGAATAGTCAAGCTTGTGTCGACACAATCATGGGAGGCATGCTTCTTGACCAACCTTTTGCTTTGATAGCCACTAGGATGGAGCAAGTGGTTAAAACCAACAGAGCATGGGATCAAAGAGAGCGAGGTGCAATGAAGACTTCTAGCGCAATCAACACCAACAATGAGTAAGCAAGGGTTAATGAAGAGATCATGTAGCAACTTGCTCAACTTCGCACGAACATGGACTTGGTCTTGAAGCAAAACCAAGCAAGTGTCGAAGTATTCACCTACCAACCTCCTAAGGCTCCTATATATGAAGATCAATTCTATGATGAAGACGCTTGTTTCATGAGTAACCAAGAAGTGGGTACCCGGAACAACCCCCAAGGGTCCAATTTGAACTATTAGAGGCAAGGATCCGGGAATCAAAGTCGGAACTACAACTATGATGGTTCATATAAAGACAACCAGGGTAGCTACTATAAAGAGAGAGAGTATCGGATGCCGAATGAGAAAGAAGAGATAGCTATAGGAATGGACCTTATGTGCCATCTCACAACCGTGATGCTGGGCCAAGTAACTATAAGATAGAAGAGATGTTTGAATAATTGTTGAAGAGAGTCAATCACCAAGATGAGACTTTGAAAGGAATGCAAACTGATATTTCAAACATTAACCAAAAAATAGAGTCTCACTCTGTGGCAATCAAGCAGTTGGAACAACAATTTGGGCAAGTTTCTTTGCAATTGAACCAACGCCAAAAGGGCACCTTACCAAGCAACATGATTTAAAATCCTAAAAATGAAGGGCATTGCATGGCAGTCATGACTCGGAGTGGCAAAAGCACTGTTGATCACCCTATGCCAAGGGTTGAGGATGAAGCCGATGAGAGGGTCATTGATGGTAGGGTGACGATTGAAGAAGAAAGTCCAAAGAGTAGTGGAGTGGAAGGCCAAGAGGTGGGAGAGCAAGAGAAAGTCAAGGTGGTTCCAAAACCACCTCCTCCGTTCCCCCAAAGGCTTAAGAAAAAAGAGGAAGATAGTAAATTCAAGCAATTCCTTTCACTGTTAAAACAATTGTCCATCAACATTCCCCTCTTAGAAGCTTTGGAGAAGATGCCCGGATACGCCAAGTATATGAAGGATTTGGTGACAAAGAAATGCACTTTGAGCCAAGAGGTCTCACAAGAGCTTCAACAATGTAATGCGATTATGACCAAATGCCTTGTTCAAGAATGAGAGGACCCCGGTGCATTCACTATCCGTTGCACCATTGGTGATGTTCAATTTGCAAGAGCATTGTGCGATTCAGGAGCAGTTGTCAATCTAATGCCTCTTGCCGTGTTCAAAAATCTTGGGCTTAGCACTCCTACTCCGACTAGAATGTGATTGCTCATGGCCGATCGAACCATCAAAAAGCCAGAGGGAATACTTCTTGATGTGCTTGTTAAAGTTGATAAATTCATCTTTCCCATGGACTTTGTGATCCTTGACTGTGAGGTTGATTTCGAGGTGCCCGTTATCTTGGGAAGACCATTTCTAGCCACCGGGAGAGCCTTGGTGGATATGGATTTGGGACAACTTTGGTTCAGGGTCAAAGATGTTGAGGCCGTGTTTGACATCCGCCAATCAATGAAACATCGGGATGAGTTGAAGAGTGAAGTATGGGCCTTTAATGATTGTTGATAATGGACGATGACAAAGTCGAGCCACGACATTAAACAAGGCACTTCTTAGGAGGCAACCCAAGGATCTTTAGTAATTGTGGGTTTGTTTTAAGTGTGTATGGTTATTGAAATTTTTAAGTAGTAAGGTGCTGTTTTGTTTTACGTTTGAAAAACATGGATGCAGTTGTGGTATTTTGAAGATTGCAGTGTTTTGAGACTTGGTCTGTAGGTTGAAGTTAAAGAATTGAAGGTGTTAGAAAATGGTACTTGGAGCAGCCCTACGAATTGTAGTCAAACTACGACTCATAGTCATTCCTCATAGAAGGAAATAGTAAGTATCGAAAGTTCACACATACACTACGAGCCAACCTTATGATTCGTAGGGTCCTCTACGAGTCATAAGTGGGGTTCGTAGTGCCTAGGTATGAAATAAATCTTCTTTTTACAAGTGTTGGGTCTGCTACAAGACCGAGACCTAAGAGTCGTAGGACACCCTACAACTCGTAGTTGGGGTCTCGTAGCCCCAATCTGCAGATTTTTAATGTTGACCTGGTTTAGTATAAAAGGGGTCAAAATAAATTTTGACGCCTAAATTCATTTCCCCTACCCTAAATCTACTATGCATCCCCAATCCTGCTCCGTCTTTCACTATTCCGATCACAATCCTGGCTACCCATGTCATTTTTCTGGCGATTACTCCGGCAAGTTCCTCTTTTTCTAAGGGTTTCAACATCTCTTTCCCTCTACTTTGCATTGGTTTGGTCCTTCTCCCATTTGGTAAGCCTCGTGGTTAATTTGAATACACTATTGTAGTGAGTTTCATTCTTGAGATGATTGTGTGTCGGTTTCTTCATGAGGATTCACACCCTTGTGATGATGCTTTTGTTTAGATATGAAAATTAGGGTTTGAGTGCTTTGAGAATTTTGTTATGATTTGAGCCCTGATCGATATTCTTGTGTGGGTGGTTGTGTCGTGAAGATAATGGTCACTTGAGTGTGGTGTTTAATTGTTGTCTGATCCTTGTGAAGATTATCTTCGGAATTGGAATTTGGAAAACGTTGGTGTGTGTTAAAACGCCTCATCTTGTTAGACTTAATTGATAGTGTATGAATTCTCCTTGCATCTCAACTGATTGTTGTGTTAATAGTAAATTTGAGTTTGGAGATGTATTGTTTATGGGTTTTACTGGGATGTAATGTGGGATCGATGTTATTCTTTGGGGAAATGGTTGTTATAATGGTCGTATGTTGTAGTGGGTCTAATTATATGCCAAATATAATATGTTGCTCTAATGATTGCCAATGCTTTGTTTGTATTTGTAGTATTTGTAATTGTTATGGTAATGAAGTAGGCACTACAGGTGCCTTCTGTCTTCAGCTATGAGGCCTCCCTACGACTCATAGGTTCCCCTACAAATCATAGTGGTCCCTAGTTAGGCACCAGTCACCTATGGTTCCTTCTATTTCTCATACGAGACCCACCTACGACTTGTAGCATCTGCTACGACTCATAGTAGGGGTCTCATAAGTCTGATTAGGGTTTCAAAAATGTCCCTGGAATAAGATACGAGGCCAGACTACGACTCATAGGCCACCTTACGAGTCGTACCTGCATCACATAGTTGCAGACCTGCAACTATATCAGTGAATTTGTCTTTTGATTTCAGTGTTTAATTTCTCTTTTGTTCTTTGTTATGTGCTCATTGTTTTGTCAAGTATTTTTAAATGCACATGTTGTTATGTGGTTGGTTTGCAGATATAATGCCTCCAAAGGATAAACGAGCGATTCGAACGTTTCAATGGAGGTTAGTTGACTAGTCTGTTAAGACTGAGAGATCCGAGGGCTCTATAGAGGTTCACGGGGTCAAAATAGACCCCAAGGCTAATGTACCTCAGGCCCGGGCACGTATAGCTCAGGTACCTATGGAAGTTAGAAGTTCCTCCCAATTTGAAGAGGAGATACAAGAGGGTGCTGGAGACAAGTCTGGAAGTAGTTTGCCACAGATAACCCCCACACATTAGGGGTTAGAGTCAGAATCTCAGAGCACCTCACAGGCCCAGCAATAGGAGATACAATCACAACCCCCGGCCAACCCCAGATGGTGCGTTGTAAGAATAAAAGAGATCTATGACCAAGGGTTAGAGCCAAAGGGGCAAGGCAAACTGGTTAGACAGTTTCATGAGGATTCTAGGCTGAATGACTCTGGGGTGGATAGGGTACCAGGGTTAGATGCGGAGATAGACGGGCACGGACTACGATGGACTACTCAGCAGCTGGGCAAGTGCTCCTTTCGTAGTCCGTGAGTTATATGTAGCCTACCTTGCTACACTTTGCCGAGGGATACCAAAGAACAAGAAGCCAATTGAGCAGCCTAGATTACGAGTGGTATCAGTCCGAGGCCAGAGAGTTGACATTTTGGAAGAGATGATCTGACGGGTTCAGTTTTGGCCCACCTGCAGAGTGCCTCAGTCTGCAGAGTATTGATGGTCGCATTGACAAGATGAGGAGAGCGGTGATTGGGAAGGATGTCGAGACCAAAATCGAGCTACTGCAGTAGATTGCTGGCCATATTTGTAAGGCGGCCTTCGAGCCAACATGGGTCACAAACCATGCTGATCCGATAGTGAAAAGCCCGCCTCTCCTTTTGAACCAAGTTTTGGTGGTTGATTATCCGTTCGCGTACCGGCCTACCTTCATGGATAATGTGATCACCCTCGAACGAGCCGTGCTATTAGCCAACATCCTAGCTGGTTATGAGATAGATTGGGCCCAGATTATCTCTGAGCAGATTTACGAGTCCGCCATCCAGACGAGCACCTCACAGTCGTTCCCTGTTTTGATCCACCATTTATGCAATGTAGGTGTTCGTGTTGACCCCCATGGGGACCAGCATGTAGAGGCCACACAAACCATGGATCCTAGCCTGATAAAGGCTGATGAGAACCTGGTGGCCCTACTACGAGCAAGTCCTCCAGCCATCCCAAATCCATTCCCTATTGAGCCTCTGACTCCAGCCACCACTAGTACTACTCCAGCTACTGGAGAGCCTTCTCCATCTATTGAGCCTGAATTGGCGCCGCCCTCCAATACTCCAGCACTAAGATCATCTTCTATGCTGGTTGATTCTCTTATCTCTGTTGTTACTTTTCAGGCACTGGTGTGTAGGGTAGCTATAGCGGAGCTCAAGCTACAGGCTTTAGCAGCTCAGGTCAAACCATAGGTTAGCCAAACTGTTTAGGACTCAAGGAGAGGGCAAAGGCATTCGCCTGCGATTTAGTGATGAGAGAGTTAGAGTGGTGGATGCCCGAGTAGATGCATTTGAGGCGAGAGTCAAAAGAAGGATTGAGGGTGCTCAGCCTGCTGACACGAGCGCACTGATAGAGGAGTTGGCCAAGTTTAAGGCCGACTTATTGCAGATGTTAGTAGCCCCTGTTACAGTCCTGGAGGTGGCACCGGTAGGTGAAGAGGTTTTTGACTAGTTAGCTGACTACCCACATGCCCACGGGAAAAGGCCCCTCCAGACAGATGACCCAGAGATGAGCCAGAAGAGGTCTAGACCTGATACCCAGCCGCACTGGAGATGGAGCCGATACCAGAGGAGGTGGTTCAGGAGTCGCTACATATGGTGACCATGCAGAGTGACCGGGCGTAGCAGACGACACCCGGAGAGGGTAGCTCACTTGCAGCTACAACCCAGACTACTGAGGAGGAGGGCGTGGCTCAGGACCCTACCAACTAGACAGATGCTAGTGCTTGAGCACCATGATATTTGATTTTTGACCCCAACACTTATTTTCTATCCATGGATACTTTGTTCTTTTTGTGGATAATGTTTTTGTTATATTGGTTTTGGATTTGTTCAAATGTTTTGTGTTGAATGTTGTTTTTACTTTTGTTTTGGATGTTAGTTTTTAAAATGTTGGTTTTTAATGTGGGTATATGTGTGTGTGTCTGTTTCCATTATTTGGTTTTTGTAAATGTTTTTACTTTGAGAACAAAGTTTTCTATTTTGGTGGGGTGTGGGAAGTTATGGATTAAGGTGAATTTTGAGTAGCCTCGAGTCCATAACTTCCCCTATTTTTTATTCCAAGGTTTTCTTGTCGTGTTTCTTTTTCCTTGTGGATATTTTAATTTTCTGTTGAACCGGCATGTCTAGGTAGTGTAGATGATTTGTAAATACATAGTAGTATGATCTTTTGGCATATATATATATATATATATATATTAAATGCTTTTTAAATTTTGATGAAAATTCGATACCATAAAATTTTTGAGATTATTGGTTATTGATCCAATCATGCATATTGATTATCTAGTGATGTTTGTTCTGATAATGAAAAGGTAAATTGAGGCTTGAAGCATGACCTGTGAGTCTATAATTGATTGTGTGTGCAATATCATGTGTGTTGTGAGCTTATTTTGCCACATTCATGTATCATGTATAGACTCAGAACTTGCCTTATTACTCTAAGATTGGTTTGGTAATGTGGTGGATTTGGAAGGGATCTTAGGCTTTTGTTCTTCCAGTGAGCCCACTTTTTCCTAAATGACCTACCAAATGTGTTAGTGAACCCTTTGTTCCAAATGTTTGAGCCTCTCATATACTCATTCTTTCTTGACACCTAGCTAGCTCAGCCTTATTTTATAAAATAACTTGATATTGGTCCTGGCCTATCCTTGAACATGTGAACCTTGATTGAGGTTGAAAGCCTAAGTTGAGGGTGGCTACAAATGGTGGCCTTGGTTTAGGGAATAGATATTATGTACTTTACCTCAGGCTAAAATCCTAAGTTGAGGGTAGCCTTTGTTGTGGTAAAGTAATGAAAATGAGGTGGTTAGTTGGTAAATAAAGAAATAAATGAAAAGTCATGAGTTGGGTGAGGAAAAAGAAAAGAAAAGTGTCTTTGAATTGAAGAAAATAGCAAAAAAGTGTTCAAAAATAAGGCACAGCTGAAAAAAGAGAATGAAAGCACCCGGGGAAAGCTTGAAGTAGGAGAATAAGGGTGGATTTAGGTCATGAAGGTAAATGTGTGGGTAAACATGGTTCAAGATAGTGTTTAGTCACTACTTGCCTAAAATGTCATACCAAAGCCCTATGACCCTATTTTACAAGCCATTAAGTCCTAAAGTGATCCAAATCTATTTTGTCACCAATCCGAAAATTGAGTATAGAGGCAAGCCTATGGTGTTAGTCATTTTACATGAATTTCATTTGTGAGAGTGAGAACGATTGCTCAGTCCCTGAATTCTAAATGTGTTTTGAGTGAGTAAGAGGGAAGTCTTTTCTGTGAGGGTGTTTGCACTACTTGATTAACATATGCCTATACCAGTGATTGTGGATGGTTGACGCTCCTTACCTTATTATAGTTGGGTTGCCAGATACATCTTTGTGTTTTTGTTTTGCTTAGTAGCTTCGCAATCTTGTTTTGAAAATGAAAGTTTGGTACTTGAATAAGAGTAAATGATGTATATGCCATTAGCATAACTGCTATGAGTTTCTCATTTTCTGCTTACACTGAGTCGTCACTTGAGGACAAGCAACAATTCTAAGTTGAGGGTGTTGATGTGCTATCAAAATACAGCATATTCGATGCCTAAAACAAGGGATTGTGTGAATTCTTATTGCGACTTTTTATGGTTTTTATGTGTTATTGTGTTGTTATTGCAGAAAAGGTAGGTTGGCATGATTTTGGAAGAAAATTGCATATTTTTGCTGAAGTACAGGACATACGAGTTCATCTACGAGTCGTAGCCCAAGCTACGAGTCATAGGTGATCTCGTTGCAATTAACAGAGAGCAAAAATTAGAAAATCTGCTAAGTGGAGGTCAGCCCTATGAGGCCATCCTACGAGTCGTAGGTCTCACAACAACTCATATAGGTGGACTCGTAGCTAGGAACAGAGAGCCAAGACTTTGGACCAAAAACTGAAGGCCTAGATAATGAGAGGAGCATATGATTTGTAGCCCAAGCAATGACTCGTACCAGTGGCTCGTACCAGTTGAATCCAAAATGCCAGTACCATATACGAGACCCTAGTCATACCCGTGAGGCGTACCAACTGCCAGCTGTCTTTTCTGTATAATTTTTAGGGTTAATTTTGTAACTACTACAAATACTTTAAGTTGAAGTTTATTTTGAAGGATCCCAGAGTTGGAATGTTGAAGATTGCCTTTGAATATTCTCTCTAGAATATTTTAGAGTTTTAGCATAGATTTTCATTTTCTCTTGGAAAACCCACTTTTGTGGAGTGCAAATCCTACTTTGTATTCATTCAACCTATCAAGCTTGTGGTTTGCAACTTGTGGTGTATCACTCTTCGTTGCTTTGGGTAAAATTCTCAACTATGTCTTGTATTTGCATCTTCGTTGGTTTTGCCTTAGCCATGAATAGCTAAGCACCTACAACTTGAGGTTGTGGGAACCATGGGTAGTTGATTTAAGATGACCTCGATTTATTGCATTTCTATGATTGCGGTTTTACATGTATTGTCTATTTCCCTTCATTATGATTGTTGTTTGGTAGTGGCCAACACCAAACTCTGCCTACTATCATGATCCCGACCAAGGTAGTGATTAATAGGAAAAAGGGAGTGGATGACAGGATTCGACTGATGTATTCTCATCTAATCTACCAAACCTGACCAAGGGAAGGTTGACTGGGACAATAGGTAATGGTTAGTGGCACACCATGGTTGTCAACCAAGCGCCATGCCGAAATTCGACCTTCACCTTCACAAGAGGGCCGGAAGAACTTAAGTTACCATCCTGCATGCAAATTTCGATTTGTAGTTATGTTGTCTAGGGTAATCGAGTCGACGAACCATAGGGAACACAATTCCCAAGTTATCCCAAAAACTGAGTGTTTCCATGCATAGTATTATAGTATTTATTTTACTTTTGTTCTTAAATCAAACTCCCCCCCCCTCCCATTTAGAGACTTTAGTTATAGATACCCGAAATGATTGATAGTGAATTCTTGTAGTTAAGCTCCGTATTCCCTATGGATTTGATCCTAACCTTCAGATTGCTAACAGTGACTGCTTTCTTATTGGAGCATGAACATCATTAGTGGTTGACAAGATGGTGCCCCAAGGCACAATTGGTTTTATGCTTTGCATGGGAGGCAAGGGGTTGATGAGGCGCCCGATGTTGTTACCGGTATGTTAAAAGTCTTTGATTTTGATGTGTGTGCATTGATTGATCCAGGTGCCACTCTTTCTTTCGTTACCCCTTTTGTTGCCAAAACGTCCCATGTTGCACCCGAATCATTGCGTGAGTCATGTGAGGTGTCTACTCCTATTGGTGCATCTATTGTTGCTAGAAAGGCCTATAGAAATTGCGCCATTGGCATCTTGCATAAAATATTGCCTTCTAATCTTGTTGAGTTAGGTATGGTGGATCTTGATGTCATCCTAAGGATGGATTGGCTGCATGCATATTATGCCTCTATTGATTGTAGAACCCATAGGGTCAAATTCCAATTCTCAAATGAACCCATCCTTGAGTGGGAGAGTCATGATGTTGTGGTCAAGAGTAAGTTCATCTCTTACATTAAAGCCCGTAAGTTGATCTCTAAAGGGTGCCTTTTGTCACGCTCCTAAGTCCCGTTAGGGAGGACTGGCACCCGTTGCCAATAAGGCCCGAGAGAACCAACCTGTATCTATGCGCTTTCTGTACATATTATGAAGGATTTCTATGTTTGACATGTCT
>JAPFFP010044191.1:0-12604 GCA_026153255.1 Solanum medicagineum
TAGTGTTATCTGAGGAGTGGTGACATACGGTTGTATGATTTGGATTGGGTGGTATATATATTGTGAGTGTTGTTGCCTACGTTCACTCTAGGTACGATATAACTTTGGAGTCCTGGATCCGGATAGATTGGTTGAGTGAGTAATTGTTTGATATCTCAATTCCTAGATGACACTCCCCGTCGCTATTCAAGCTCTGGTCATGTCTGAGTATCTGAGACCCCAGAGTCGCGCCTCATGGTCAAAGCTCGGTGACCACAACTGGGATGTCGAGTGGCGGATGCCGAATCTATGGTTTGAGCACTAGTTGATTTTTCTTGGGTTTGAGGCCCAATTGACTATTCCTTGGTTTAAGGCCAAGTTAATTATTCCTGGGTTGGAGGTCAATTTGACTATTCTTTTGTTCGAGGCCCTATTGATTGTGTTAGGGGGATTCTTTCTCCCACAAGGGATACGTCCTACTGTTATGTATATTGTCAGACCATCTGGCCCTAGCTGACTACCCTAATCAGAGACCAAGTCAGGAAGGGGATTTGAGGCCTCGTTTGATATTATAGGGGTTCAAGGCACCGTGTGACTATTAGGAGTTCGAGGCCCCATATGACACTGGTTACTGGATGGGTCAAGGACCCAGTTGATTACCTATGAACCCACATACCTATGCATACCTTGATTGTCCGTGGGTCTACCCTCTGGGCTTATAGGGGCTCAGGGGGCGTCCAGGCTTAGACACAGGGCCTTACACCCATGTACAGATGACCCCTAGATCATGTGATATTGGGAGTTGGGTTTCGTGGTGGTTTCGTGAGTCCTGTGGTGATTCTATCAGTTAGATTATGCATGGGTGTACCTTCTAGATTTATGGAGGCCCAGTCAATGTACAGGCATAGATATTAGGGCCTTACACCCATGTACATCACTATGTCCTAGTCCGGTGACATTTGTGGTTTGGGCCTACTCGTGTTTCTTCAGTTAGTATCATTGCACAACACTTGGGTTGGTTCAATCGGGGTTCGATGACTTTCTATACATGCTTACTCCTTAATCAAAAGTCTGATTTGCTACATTTACTGTAATTCTCTATATTTGATCCTTCTTTATTTACAGTACTTCACTAGGTGCTGATGATGCCTATTGGGTGCCTATTACTACTATTCACCCCTACATTTCTACATCTCCCCATAGTGCAGGTCTAGGTACTAGTTGTAGTTGCTGAGTTAGAGTTTTGCAAAAGATCCAGGAGACAGTGTTGAGCATCAGCAACTCTAGATATTCTGCAGTCTCTTTCTATTTTGATGGTCCTCTTTTGTATTCAGACACATGCCTTGTATATATAGTTGGATTTGTATCTGTAGATTGCTATTCGGGTTATGGTCGTAGATACATATATTTTATTTTGAGTTTGTAATAGCTCTATAGAAGTGACTTCCAGGTTCTGGGATAGGTCGTTGTTAGCTTATTTTGTATGTCTGTAGCTTTTGGTATGCTTGCCTATTAGAACAGAAGTCATTATGACCTGAAAGGTTGGGTTGTGACAAATGTCTATAACATAAAGGAATGCACGGACGAATGTGTATTTTACAAGGAAGGATCGATTGCATTTAGATAAGTAGATTTTTCTTTGAACCTTCCATAGTAAATAAAGGTCGAATATATCCAGTCAAGTGATAGATTTGATACTTTTGAGTCATCAAACTTTGATGTATAATTAAACAACCATTATGTCACACAATTATTCCTAAATTGTGATCTCTTACTGTTGTGTTCATTCAGCTTCGAACAGTTCCTAATTTCATAAGTGTATAGAGAATGAACTTTTACTATCATTCGCTTTGGAGCAGCTTACATTTTATACTCACATAAGTGATTTCTAACTGTGTTCTTGCATAGATATATTATTTGATCACAGCTACCAAACTTTAAAATTACTAAAATAAATCAAGCTTTTAACCCATTAAAAAGTTTTATTATTTTATACTTGTCCTAAATATTGTCTTCGTCATGAGAATGAATTGAGTTGTTGAATGAATTGAGTTGTTGAATAATGCAGAATTTTGTTTTATCTCCTTGAACCTAACTCTTGGAATCACTAGTCTATCAGGTAGAGTTACCACTATGATGACTTATTTTAAGCCTTAAATTTATTTTCTTATATGATCTTTCAATTGTTTCTCTAACTAGGACTTTTGTAAGTGGATTTGGAATATCATCTCTAGACTTTACATAGACAATAATGATAGTTTCACTGGAGAGCAGTTGTTTTACAGTATGACGTCTTCGCTGTATATCATGAGATTTTTTGTTTTACAGGATGATCTTTGTCTTTGTAATCATATCAAATTTATTAAAATATAAATTTTATAATATGATTCAAATTATATTTATTCAAAAATATATATTAGTCCAAATAAATGTTATGAATTAATATGATTGGGTTAATTAATTAAGTCCAATGAAATATTAATTTAATCAAAAGTCCGAATTCATTTATTTGGGCTACAAAAGATGACCCACTTTATTAAGCCCAATATCTTCTAATCCTAGAGGCCCACGCCACGTGTCTGGTGACGTAGCGTGCCAAGTCAAATAAAGAAATAAATAGGATCACACCATGTGTCAAAATTGTGACACCCCGTAACTCCATACTCTTTATCCATGTTTCAAGCCTCATTAGGTTATGTTGGGGGTGTATTAGGTTCATGGGAGACTCCTAGTATATAGACGAGTTCAAGACTTCCCTAAGAATTGAGTTTTGTGTGATGGTTCATGCAAGGGTCAACTTAAAATAAGCATAACTTTTAACACATTTGGAACTGGGTGGCCCACTACATGTCAAATGAAAGCTTTTGAGTTAGTATTCCAATGCACTTAGTTTCACCTCATCCAAAGTTTAAAGTCAAAAGTTATGTCCATTTTACTGAAGACTGCAAGAGTTGCACTACGAGCCCACAATTACGAGTCGTATGTTGGGGTACGACTCATAGGTCAAGATCGTAGCAATTTTTAGAGACTTCAAAATTGATCTTAGGGGTCATGTGAGGGGTCTTACGAGTCATAGTGCTACCTATAGGTCGTAACGAGGCCCGTAATAGTCGTTAGATAGCTTTTTAGGAAGGGTTATTTTGGTCCTTTCACACCCCTTTTAAGCTCTAGATTGACGTTTTTAAGCTTATTCAAGGTCCCGAAACCCTTAGGTTCTTCGTTAAATTGATAAAATACTCTCTCAAACCCTTATACTAATATTTCACTCCGAAATCAAGTGTCCAAATCTCTTCCGGATATAAGGATTTCCTTCAAGCTTCAAGCCTCCATTTTCAATCTTCATTAAGAACTTCTCGAAAGCTTGTTGAACCATTGGGTCCTTCCACCCATGGTGTCTAAACCCTCTTTTTACTAACAGTGCATGATTTAAAGTAGATTTTACATGTGGGTCTTGTATATTGAGAAATTTACTGCACAGTGATTTGAGTTCACGAAAGTATGGCTGTTTTAGCATGTTTTGAGCTCTAGATCTTAGATCTAATGTTGGATTAGATGAGGGGTTTTGATGTGAATGTCTTGCGGGTGTTTAAAGGTGTTGATTGATGGTTTTACCATTGATTTTCTTGCATGATTTCATCTCTAAATTGCATGGTCTTTTACCCTATTACACACCCGCCAAGTGTTTGGTATAATATCTGGTTATGATTTATTGAGGAATTGAAGGTCCAAACCATGTCTTATATTATGAATGATGTTATGATGATGAAATGAGCTATGGGAAATGTTATGAATGATGTTATCATGATGAAAGAAGAGTATGTATATGATGTTATGATAATGATAGAAGGAAGGTATGTATATGATATATCTCCATATAGTGTTGGATTGACCATAAGCAATTGAGGGATATGCCTCGATCACCATGGGAGGTAGGGTGTGACCATGCTTTAACCTATCAAGGGGTTTGTACCTTGGTAACCTATCAAGAGGTTTGTACCTTGGTAACCCATCAAGGGGTTTGTACCTTGGCACGAGGGTGATAGGGCGGCATCATCACCAACCTAGATGGGGGTTTGTACTCACCAATCTAGTGAGGGGTTACTACCTCACCACCAAAGTGATGGGTCAGCATCATCACCAACCTACCAAGGGGTTGGTACTTTGGAAATCTAGCTTGGTCTCTCCCACACATATGATATCCTATATGAGCATTAGTTACTTAAGCATGTTTTACTTATACATTGATCATACATGACATATTTCTATATAATATGCCTATTGCCTATTGTTCTATATTTTTGATTGTGATGCTTATCTCTTGTTGCATTGCATCCCACATACTTAGTACATTCAAACATACTAACGCGTACTCTAGCCTATATAAGTCACCATGTAGGAACCGGTGCCTAAGTTGATCATCCTCCTCATCCACGTGGCTAGATCGTGCTACTCAAAGCTAGTTGGTGAGTCCTCCATTTCGAGGACCTTGAATTATGTTGATCTTATCTTTGTAGCAAGAGATCTTTCTTATGTTCTATTTTGACTATGAGGGTAAGCCCGGTAGCTCGTCTTGGCCCCTAGTCTATCTAGTGTTAGAGGTGTTTGTTGGACATACTATGTATCTATGTTCATCTTGACTCTTGTCTCTTGATTATAATGTTTATATAAGTTTCCCTTAGTCCCATTGCCCTATTCTTACTCTTTATGTATTTTATATGCTTTCACAACCAATGATGTGTAATGACAAGTTAAGACGCTTGTTTAGGGTCCCTTCGGGTTCCCCATTCGTCGTGTCACATCTAGGCCCTAGGCTTAGGTCGTGACAAAAATGACAGGGCATTCCTTTCTAAATTAAAGGCCAATAAATATGTGCCACTTGTTCAAGTGATGTGTCTCAACCAATCAAATATTGTCATGTCACTTGGAAGGAGTCCTATTCTTATTACTTTTCCTGCGCCATGTCACCTTAAGTCTGATTGGCCAGAAGAAGAGTTGATTTCACCATGACTCCTCTATTCTAAAACTATATAAAGGGTCCTTATAATTCAGAATTCACATCAAAAATTCTAAACAAGAAGCCAGAGAGAGCTCATTAATCAAACATGTAGATTTCTGTACAAGCAGCAAGAAGAATTAGAGAAATCAAGAAATCAAGCATTCAAGTTCAAGAATGCATCAAGATCACCGGATTCAAGAACAAGCCCAAAAGCCCTTGGATTCAAGTACAAATCACGATCAAGTTCAAGAATAAATCCATAACAAGTTCAAATTCAAGATCATCAAATTCATATATCAAGATCAAGACCCCCGAATTCAAAATCAAACCCAAAAGCCCTTGAATTCAAGTATAAGTCAAGATCAAATGTTTCAAGTTTTTGAAGATTCAAGAATAAGCTAAGGAACCCTTGAATTCATATTTGAAAAGGCGAATCGGAGGATTCATAGAGACTGTAGAACTCACTCTTTGAATAAAATACTACGATTATAGCAATATTTTTTTCCTTGAATAATATTTTCTAAGTCACGAATTTTATCGTCATACAAATTCGGGCATGCATAGTGGGACAATCTCTACCTGTCATCTCAACTTTTCAAGAATCAAAGAATATTTAAATGGCTTCCAAGAAGATCAATTCCCAATCAACTTCCTTCAGGGCTACTGATTCCATGTTCTCTGTTGAAGTAGAGAGATTCCTGGGTATTACTTTTGGAAGCATTGGAGCTATTACAGGGAGCAATGCCACTATGCTAGGACAACAAACACTGCGAGTGCCATCCACACAAACTCCTAATTTTGGATCTTCAACTCCTAGGGAGCAAGGTCCTCTACAAATGCTTCAGATGGAGGAAGTAGCATTGTTGAGAAGATCAAGCAGAATTTAGCTCTACTTGAGGTCCCTGGTTCTAAGAATTCTACTGTGAAGAAAGACCAGGACTCATCCAATGAATCTTCTTCATATGCATCGCATAATGTGAGACCTCTGAAGATCAACATCCATGATAATCCATGCTACTCTTCTATGCCTCCAAATGCAACAGATGACCACTAATGCTTTATCCACGGAGGAACAACTTGCAAATCTAACAAAGATGATGTAAGGGCTGACCAGGCATATGCAATACCAAGAGTCTCGCATTGATAAGTTGATAGATAGAGTAGATGGCTTATTAGATGGGTAATCTAGCCATGCACCTGGGAAGGGTATTGAGATTTAAGAGACTGAAAATCTTGCAAAGCAGGTGCCGACTCTCAAGGAGCTGCTAGTTTCTACCAAAGGTATGATCCCACTTGATCAATTAAAGGAGTTCATTGAAGGGATCATCAAAGAAAAGTATGAAGTTTCCGCCAAGTCTTCTCATACGTATGCCACGCCTTACACTACAAGGATTGATAGCCTTCAAATGCCTGCCGGTTATCAACCCCTTGAATTTTAGCAGTTCAAGGAAAAAGGAAATCTAAAGCAACATGTTGCACAATTTGTGGAGACATGTAATCATATTGGGACCTATGGATCCCATCTCGTCAAATAATTCATCCGTTCCTTGAAAGGAAAGCCTTTGACTGGTACACATATCTTAAGCCTCATTCCATTGACAGTTGGGATCAACTGGAGCATGAGTTTCTTAATCACTTCTATAGCACAAGGCGCATAGTGAGCATGGTAGAACTCACAAATACTCGACAAAGAAAGGATGAACCAGTCATCAACTTCATAAATCGATGGAGGAACGCAAGTCTCAACTACAAAGATAGACTTAATGAAGCTTCTGCAATAGAAATGTGTATCCAAGGAATGCACCGGGTGCTTCTGTACATCCTATAAAGGATCAAACCTAAGTCATTTGAAGATCTAGTGACTCGTGCTTATGATATGGAGTTAAGCATGTCTTCTGCCGAAAAAGAAGGGATGCTTGTTCATGATCCTCACAAAGGAAAGGATAAGCAGGAACCAAAGAAATGGAGTAAATTTGTGCTCAAGAATGATAACAAGGAATCCATAAATAACAACTCATTGCCTGTGAAGTTTACTAATAAGGAGAGTAGGAAGCAGAGTGTAAATACAACTTTTCAAGGGCGTCCAAATCGAAAGTTTACTTTAAAGGAGATGCAAGAAAAAGAATATCCTTTTCTTGGTTCTGATGTTTCTCAAATATTTGATAAATTGGTTGAACTGAAGCTCATCGAGTTACCGGAGATGAAACGACCCGATGAAGCTAGAAAGACCGACGATCCAAACTATTGCAAATATCATAGACTTTTGGGTCATCCTCTTGAAAAGTGTTTCATCTTCAAGGACAAAGTCATGCAATTGTCTAGGGAGGAGAAGATTATCCTTGATGATGAGAAACCAAGTTCTAACCAAATCTCTATCACTTTTGGCTCGCTTGACCCAATCCATATATATACTCCTGAAAAAGAGAAGTCATTAGAGCCAAATAAGATCCAAATAGATAGATATAGTGATGAAGGTTGGATTCTCGTGACTATGTGAAGACGTAAGAAGACAAGTTCACAAAGAGAATCATCTAAGTAACCAACCAGGGAAAGATGGTAAGGAGACCAAAGAAGCAAAAGCAAGTCACTCATCTAAAGAAACAAAAGGTGGAGGTGCATCACTACCAGAAGGCACGACGTCCTGTAACTTTTGGAGAGTTCTTGCCAAGTTGGTTTCATACCAGAATTGTTTTAAGACAGCAACGAGACATCACGTTTTAACACTGACAAAGTAGAGACAGTGGGTAAAAGTTCATCAAAGATGTCTCCCATGGATAAAGAATAAGCGATGGGCGAAGCCTCACCAAAAGTGTCCCCATTATCTTCTGAGAAGCCTGTAGAACCCTCTTCTCAAGAAACACATACATGTGATACAAAAATCACATGTACAGAGGATAATCTCCTATTCGGTGAAAAGCTACATAATCGTCCTTTGCACATGGTGGGTTATGTGCTAGAGAAGAGGATAAATAGAATCTTGATTGATGAAGGATCTGGGGTTAAATTCTACCCATCCATAAATTGAAGGCACTGGGAATCATGAATAAGGAACTTAGTGAAAGTCATCTGTTAATACAAGGATTCAATAAAGGGGGGTAGAGGTCTATAGGCTCCATTAAGTTAGAAATCCATATTGGTGACTTGTGATCTAGTGCTTGGAAGCATATGATCAATGCAAAGACTTCATACAATATATTGCTTGGTAGGCCTTGGGTACATGAGAATAAAATTGTCTCATCCTCTTACATCAATGTTTGAAGTATCTTAAAGATGGAATTGAAAGGAAAATAATTGTTAATGATAATCCTTTCACTAAAGATAAGTCACACTTTGTTGATGCAAAATTCTATCTGAGGAATTACATTATTGTAACGACCCCAAAAAGTGGCCGAAAATGTGCCTTGAAAGTGCCCGAAATCATAATTTCTGTATATCTAAAATTTCGTGCGCTATATCGAAAATCCAACTTCATATTCTTGTTCAAGGGATCATTTTGAGTGGAGAATGGTTCTAACCCTAATTTAAAAGCAAATAATTAGCAATTTCAATTTTAATAATTTTTCTTATCCAGAATCGATCCGAGACAGTGCTGCGATGTGCAGTTGTCCCAGACATGTACTAATTTTGCCTCCGCGATAGGTCCACATCACGGACCATATATAGACCTGTGTATTTTGTTGCCAGTGATTTTGTCTCGATCCAAGGCTTTTGGGTCTTGCGCCTAAGTGTTCCCAAACGTGAAAATACCTAAACTTAGCCATTTCACACCCTCATATCATTCTAAACATTCCCCAATACTCATTCAAACACTTAGCCAAATATTCTACTTCTAAATTCAAGTCTCAAAAACTCATCCGGGTCTAAGGATTTCCTCTCAAGCTTCAAGTCTCCATCTCCAATCTTTATCAAGTTCATCCCCAAAGCTAAGGTATGTGGGTTTCTTTCATGGGTTCCTTTCACAATTGATATCCAAGCTTCCTTTTACTTAAATTTGCATGATTTAAATATAATTTACAAATGGGTATTAATTATTATGAAAATCACTACACACTATATTGGGGTTTATGAAATTATGACTGTTTTGCTATGTTTTGAGCTATGAAACCAAGATCTATTATAAGATTTGATGAAGTATTTTGATGTATATTGCTTGAGGGTGTTATCAAATATATATTGAAGGTTTTATATCAAATTTTCTAGTATGATTTCACTCTTGAACTATATGGTTTTACATTAGCACTACACACCCTCTAAGTGTTTGATAAAATGTCCGGTTATGTTTTCTTGAAGAATTAAAGGTCCAATGCATGTCTTATGAGTTGAATGACTATATGATGATGATATGATGATGATATGATGATGAAATGATGATGAAATAAATGTATGTATATGGTATTTTCTATATAGTGTTGGAATGTGACCATGCCCTACTCGAGGATTGCATGTTGAGTAACCTTGTCAAGGGGTTCATACCTTGATAGCCTATCAAGGGTTTTGTACTTCAGCACCATGGGTGGTAGGGTTTGACTATCCATTAACATTTTTGGGAGTTCTTACCCATCAACCTATCGGGGGTTTGTACTCCGGCACCACAGGTGGCAGGGTGTGATGATCCACCAACCTATTGACAGTGTTTGTACCTCAATCACCAAGAGTGATAGGGTGTGATGATCCACCAATAATTTACTAGTCTCTTCTTACACTTATGTTATGTTCTATGTAAGCATGTTTTACTTAAGCATTAATCGTACATGCCATATTGTTACTATGTTAGTTATTGTTTATCTCTATGCATTTTGACTATGATACATATCTCTTGTTGCATTGCATACTACATACTTAGTACATTCAAATGTACTAATGCATACTCTATGGCTAAAAGATATCACCGCGTAGAAATCGGAGCACCTCTTGATCATCATCCTCCTCCATGTGGCCAGTTTGATTGTCCTACAAGCTAGTTGTAAGTCCTCCATTTCGGGGGTGTTGCTTATGATCTCTTGCTATGTATTGAGACTATATTTCTTTTGGTTATGTATTGACTATGAGGGTGAGCCCAGTTGCTTGTCTTTGCCCCCGTTCTTATCTATGTAGTAGAGGTGTTGCTGGACATGTTTTGTATCTATGGTTGAGCCTCGATTCTCTTGTTTTCTTGATGCTACGATATGGAAATTTACCCTTATTCCTAATTTCCCTTGTTTATACTTGCCTATTATTATTTTTTTAATTGCTTTCGCAACCAAGGATGTGTAATAATATACTATGAGGCTTATTTGGCGTCCCTTCGGGTTCTCCATTCGCCGGTCACGTCTAAGCCCTAGGCTTGGGTCCTAAAAAGATGGTATCCAAGTACAAGGTTATTAGATCCTCAGAGTCCAACACACTGCATTGATTAGAGTCCTATTCATGGTTGTGTTGTACACCACAACTATGAGTAGGAGGCTATGAGATGTTTTAGGAAATGTTTCCCTTCTTCATATTCTAAGTCATGTTATGGAGTTGAAGTAAGCTTTGCTCCCCTAATGTTTGTTCCTTCTCTATTCTATATTATGCCTAACACGAGAGAAAGACGAGCCTACATTCCAGAGGAGCAACTAGTCAATTGAGAGCTTAGGGATGCTCTCACCTTGCTTACACAAGTGGTGGCTAATCAAGCCAATCAAGGGGCCCAAGCCCCTCATGCTCCTATACCAGCCTCTTGGGTGAGGTACTTTGTGAGAATGAATCCCCTATAATTCCACAGGTCAAAAAGCTAAGTGAGGACCCTCAAGAATTCATTGATGAGGTTTACAAGATTTTGTCTATCATGGGTATGAGGTCAGAGAATAAGGCGGAGTTGGCAGCCTACCAACTCAAAGCGGTAGCTCAAATATGGTATGACCAATGGAAGGAAGAGAAACGAGTCAACTATGTAGTTCTTTGGGAGGAGTTCAAGGTTGCCTTCCTTAATCGGTTCTCCCCTCTTGAACTTAGGGAAGCTAAGTTGGTGGAATTTATGAATTTGAGACAAGGGTCCATGAGTGTGAAGTAGTATGCTCTCAAGTTCAACCAACTTTCGAAATATGATCCATATTTGGTGGCCGACTCACACCATAGGTGCGTCCTTCCCGGTTTTCTCATACTAGGGAAAGGTCCTCTCAATGCTCTAACGCCCACACCGAATATGGACCGAACTGTCTCATGATGTTCTGAACCCAGCTCACGTACCGCTTTAATGGGCGAACAGCCCAACCCTACGGCCCAAGAACGTCTTCGTTCAAAGAGCTATCAATGACTTTCTTCCCACCCGGAGTGGAATTCGGGGATTGGTATGCCGCTTCGCGAGCAAGGAGCGAGCTTACCTGAAAATGAGTGAGATTCGATTCTTTTTCCTTTGTCCTTTTTGTTTGGGAGAGGAAGGGTGATCGAGGGGACCCAGACTTTCGATCTCTTCTCTATGGAGGGAGGTTTCTTTCGTATCAAGAGCATGTTGGGGAGGCCAGGGAAGATGGATGAACAAATTTATGATGGATGTGTCTGACTTGGTTAATAAGTAGTGTTGGTCCGCCATACTGATTAGTGACATGGACTTGTCACTTTTGATGACCTATGTCTAGCAAATGGAAGAGGAGAAATTGAGGAAGAGGAGGGTTCATTAGGCTAAGAGGGCCCGTTTTGAGGGTAAGTTCTAAAAAGGTGGCTGGCTCCGCCAAGGACAAAGGTCTTCTCATGGTTCTAATAGGGGATTTTCCATTGACTTCCCTAGGACCCAAGGTGTTGGTGTTGTGGTTCCTAATGAGGTCTGTCCTAGGTGTGGTAAGGGTAATAAGGCCCCATGCTAGAGAGATGCTTATGCATGCTTTGGTTGTTGGGAAGTGGGTCACAAAAAGATGGATTGCCCTCAAAATAGCAACAAGGGCAAGGAACTTCGTCCACAAAGTGCTAATGCAGTTCCTTTGGGGAGAGATGGCCGATAAGATGGTGCCCCAAGGCACAATCAGTTTTACGCCTTGTATGGGAGCCAAGAGATGGATGAGGTACCCGATGTCGTTATCGGTATGTTGAAAATCTTTGGCTTTGATGTGTATGCATTGATTGAACCAGCTGCCACTCTTTCCTTTGTTACCCCCTTTGCTGTCAAAAAGTTCCATGTTGACCCCGAGTTTTTGTATAAGTCATATGAGGTGTCTACTCATATTGGTGTTTCTATTGTTGCTAGAAAAGTTTATAGAAGTTTTCCTATTTGCATCTTGCATAAAATATTTCCCTGGGATCTTGTTGAGTTAGACATGGTTGATTTTGATACTATTCTTGGGATGGATTAGTTGCATGCATACTATGCTTCTGTTGAGTGTAGAACTTGTATGGTCAAATTCTAATTTCCAAATGAACCCATCCTTGAGTGGGAGTGTCAAGATGTGGTAGTCAAGGGTAGATTCATCTCTTGTATTAAAGCACATAAGTTGATCTCTAAGGGGTGTCTTTACCATCTTGTAAGGGTTAGGGATATGGAATCTAAAGTCCTTCCCATAGAGTCAGTTCCGATTGTAAATAAGTTTCTTAATATCTTTCCAAATGACCTTCCTGGTGTTCCTCCCGAAAGGGAAATAGACTTTGGCATAGACCTCCTCCCTGATACTCAACCCATTT
>JAPFFP010044192.1:0-12603 GCA_026153255.1 Solanum medicagineum
CTAGAACTCCTTAAGGACTATGACATGAGTGTGCATTACCATCCGGGTAAGGCAAATGTTGTGGCAGATGCTTTGAGCTGGGTGTTTATGGATAGCCTAGCTCATGTGTATGGTGGTGAAAAGGAGATGGCTAGAGAGATTCATAGGTTAGATAGATTGAGGGTGAGGTTGGAAGATGTGAGTGATGGTGTTGTTGTGGTTGATAGTTCTAAATCTTTTTTGGTTGATGAGATGATAGCAAAACAAGATCTAGACTCCTCCTTGCTTGAATTGAAGGCCTTGGTGAAAGAGGGCAGAATAGAGGTTTTCTCCCAAGGGAGAGATAGGGCCCTTAGATTCCAAGGTAGGTTGTGTGTGCCATATGTCGATGGTTTGAGAGAGAAAATTCTTGATGAAGCGCATAATTCATCTTATTATATCCGCCCTGGTTCCACCAAAATATATAGAGACTTGAGGGATGTGTATTGGTGGAGAGGAATGAAGAGGGATATTGTCAAGTTTTTTTCCGATTGCCATAGTTGCCAACAAGTCAAAGCCGAACATCAAAGGACGAGTGGTCTAACCCAAGACATAGAGATTCCTACTTGGAAGTGGGAGGTAGTTAATATGAATTTCGTGATTGGGTTGCCCAAGACTAGAAAAGGTTTTGATTCCATATGGGTGGTGGTTGATAGGGTGATGAACACAGGTCACTTTCTGCCGGTTAAGACTACATATGGGGATGAAGATTATGCAAGGTTGTACATCCATGAGTAGGTGAGGTTGCATGGGGTTCCCTTATCCATTATATCGGATAATGGTGCATAATTTACTTCACACTTTTGGAAGTCTTTTCAAAGGGGTCTTGGTACCAAAGTTCACCTTAGTATGGCCTTCGACCCTCAAACGGGTGGCCAAGCTGAGAGGACAATTCAAACACTTGAGCATATGATTAGGGCTTATGTCTTGGATCTTAAAGGTAGTTGGGATGACCATCTTCCATTGATTAAGTTTGCCCACAACAATAGCTATCACTCTAGCATCAATATGACTCCATTTGAGGCTCTTTGTGGGAGACATTGTAGATCACCAATAGGATGGTTTGAGGTTGGAGAGGTGGCTTTATTGGGGTCATATCTGGTTTAAGATGCTCTTGAGAAGGTAAAGATAATTGGGGAGAGGTTGAGGATAGCCCAAAGTTGTCAAAAATCCTAAGCCGATGTAAGAAGAAGAGACATAGAATTCCAAGTGGGTGATTGGGTTTATTTGAAGGTTTCCCAATGAAAGGTGTGGTTCGTTTTGGTAAGAAAGGGAAATTGATTCCTAGATATGTTCGTCCTTAAAAGGCGATAAAGAGGGTTGGTAAGGTGGCTTATGAGTTGAGGTTGCCTAGTGAGATGAATTTCGTCCATCCGGTGTTTCATGTCTCTATGTTGAGAAAATATGTTGGTGATCCTAATGCTATTGTACCTCTTGATGTTGTGGGTGTTGTTGAGGATAACATTACTTATGAGGAGATTCCTGTCTAGATTCTAGATAGACAAGTAAGGAGATTGAGGAACAAAGAAGTCGCATCCGTTAAGGTCCTTTGGAGGAACCAACAAGTCGAAGGTGCTACTTGGGAGCCCGAAGCGGACATGCAAAAGTGGTACCCTTATCTCTTCCACTCCACTCAAGCCTAAGGTACTAATTCTAAGTTCCCTATGTGACTTGAAGTCTTACATTTCATCCCCTATGTCATTCATGTGCATTCATGTTTAAGTTGGCAATTTATGATGATTTCACACTTATAATGGAATTTTGAAAATGATGTTTAAAATGTAATGTTGTACTCATGTTTGGGCTGAATTTTTCATGATTATTCTTGTCTTGTATATCTCTTCTAAATTCGGAGACGAATGTTCCCACGGGGGAGATATTGAAAAGACCCCAAAAGTGCCTGAAACGTGCCTCGGAAGTGCCAGGAATCTTGTTTTCCATATACCTAAAAAACCGTTAGGAATTTCAAAAATCTAAATTTATATTCTTGTTCCGAGGGTCCAAATCAGGGTGACAAGGTTCTAACCTCGATTTTAAAGCAAAGGAATCGAATTATGAAATTTTGCTTGGTGCGATTTCCAGAGAGCATCTGCGACCTCTCCACGACGCAGAGAGGTGTTATTTCTGCACTGTCTTTTCCTAGTTCACCTAGATTTTTCTAACTGTTGGACCTAAGTTTTACCAAATGTATTTTCACCTATACTTAGCCTTATTTCACCCTCATATCACCCAAAAACGTTCCCCAACATTTCCCCAAACACTTGGACTCATTTCTAACCCTAAATTC
Source organism: Solanum medicagineum (assembly GCA_026153255.1). Lineage (NCBI taxonomy): Eukaryota > Viridiplantae > Streptophyta > Magnoliopsida > Solanales > Solanaceae > Solanum > Solanum medicagineum. Next base: position 2,306 of record JAPFFP010044192.1, read on the forward strand.
AAGTCCCAAACACAAGGCCAATCTCAAGGATTTCTTCAAGGATCTCACCTAAGCTTCAAATCTCCATTATAGTCTTCTTTAAGAACTTCATAGAAGCTAAGGCATGTGGTGTTGAACCATTGGGTCCTTTCACCTATGGTGTCTAAACCCTCTTGTACTTAATATTGCATGATTTAAAGTTGATTTTACATGTGGGCCTTGTATATTGAGAAATTTAATGCACAGTGATTCAGTTCATGAAAGTATGGTTGTTTTAACATGTTTTGAGCTTTAAATCTTGGATCTAATGTTGGATTTGATGAGGTGTTTTGATATGAATATCTTGGGGGTGCTGAAAGGTGTTGATTAAAGGTTTTACCACTGATTTTCCTGCATGATTTCATCTCTAAATTGCATGCTATTTTACCCTTCATTACACACTCCCAAGGTGTTTGACAAAATGTTAAGTTATGATTTCTTGAGGAAATGAAGGTCTAAAGCATGAGATATGATATGATTGACTATATGATGATAAAATGAGCTTATGTACACGATGAATACTATCTAAAGTGTTGTACTAGACCATGCCCTTGGGGGATCCAGTTGAGGGGTTGAATTATGAACCATTAGGGTGATGGGTGTGATCATCACTAACCCAGTTGAGGGGTTGAATGCTCAACCATTAGCGTGATAGGTGCGATCATCACTAACCCAGTTGAGGGTTTGAATGCTCAACCACTACGGTGATGGGTGCGATCATCACTAACCTTGATGAGGGGTTTGTACCTCACACACTAGGGTGATGGGTGCTATCATCACCAACCCCAAGGGGTTTATACCTTGGCAATATAGCTTGGTCTCCTCTTCACATATGATATTCTGTATAAGCATGATTTACTTAAGCATGTTTTACTTATGCATTGATCATACATGTCATATTGTTATATTATGCCTATTCCTATTGTTATGCATTTTGGATTATGATAATTATCTCTTGTTGCATTGCATCTCACATACTTAGTACATTCAAACGTACTAACACATACTCTTGGCTACATGATATCACCATGTAGAGACCGGTGCCCAAGTTGATCATCATCCTCCTCCACGTGGCTAGACGGTGTTATTGCAAGCGTGTTGTTGAGTCCTCCATTCCGGGAACCTCAATTTATATTGATCTTATCTTTTTAATGAGTCATCTTTCTTATGCTCTATGTTGACTATGAGGGTGAGCCCGGTAGCTTGTCTTGGGCCCCGCTATATCTATGTATTAGAGGTATTTGTTAGACATACTATGTACTTATGATGAATTTGACTCTTGTCTCTTGTTTATGATATTTATATGATTTCCCTTAGTCCCATTGGCCTATTATTACTCTTTACGTCTTTGTATGCTTCCATGACCAATGATGTGTAATGGCAAGTTAAGAGGCTTGTTTGTGGTTCCTTCGGGTTCCCCATTCGCCGTGTCAAGTCTAAGACCTAGGCTTGGGTCATTACATATAATCATGTAAGAATCATGATTTATGCATTTGGAATCCTAGCATATGAGTCCATAAGCAATCATCATGAGACTTTGATAATAAGGAGATTTTCGACAGGTCTTCACGGATGAAACTAATTCACAAATGATAACCTTAAGAATTGGTGTAAAAGAACCTTGAAATCCTTATGATAGCTTAGAATCCTAGCTTCAATGGAGCTCTTGTTCTAGAGAGAAAAATATTTGAGAACCCTTTGAGAGAATTATGAGGATGAAATAATTATAATGAGTTAGGAATAAAATTTATAGGGTTATAGTTGGTTAAGTTAGTTATGAGAGCAAAATGATGTATCTATGAAATTAAATGAATTTTAAATGTCAAAAACACCATTCACTAAAAACTGTTGGAGCCAACTATGAGATCTCGTCCACGGGTCATAGTTCCAAATACGGCTCATTACTTAGCTCATGGAATCTATGCCACCACAAATTGTGCTACTGTAATTTGCATGTTTTAAACCACGAACATGCAGTATAACTTGTCATTACACAAAAGTCGTAAACCCTATTATGGAATGGTTCTAAACTTGATGAAATTTACGCCTTTCGAGACTCCTTTCAATGATATCTTTGACAGGCCGTGGTTCTATCCATAATCAGTCTTGCTAATCATCAAAACCCTTCCAGAATCTCCTAAAATTTCTAACTATGTTGGACTCTCCATGAAACTACCTTACGACCCGTAATTACTTTCATGGGCCATGGGTTAGTTCATAAGAGCAAGTTAGCCTTGAGTTTTCCAACTTTTCATTTTCTGTCACGACCCAAAATCAAATCGCAAATAAATAGAGCAAAGTAAGGAGGAAATAACCACAACATTTAAAATGGAATCCCAAAAACCTGGAGTCATGAGTATAAGAGAATCCAAAGTAGTACCAATGAGTACATACAACTATCTCAAATGAAAATACACTTATACAATGTTTGAAATAGAAAGCAACGGAAGGAAAATCTCAAAAGAATCCAGGGCGATGCAAAGTCTGAGCCTCATTGTTAAGATCTAGGATAGAAGAAAGTCACTGATCAAATAGAATCAACTACCTTATATGGGTCCCTGTGCTTGATCTGCAGGGAGGAAGTAAAGTAAGAGTAAGTACACCGAAATGTACCAATACATTCAACTGATTGGGTAAGAGAAATTGAATAAGAATATAATAATGAAGAACCCTATCACCTGCAACAAAGGGGTTAGTACACAATATAACATGTAAAGGAGCATAACCAGATAACGATAACAATCAATGGTACAAAGCACATATAATGTATGAATGTCAAGTATGGGGGTCTCCAAGTCAATATACTAAAATCTCTCAACATTGTCACCTCAACCTGATCAAGGGTATTATCTTAACCTTGCCACCTCAGCATGGTCAAAGAGTGCCACGATATTTCTACCTTGCGACCTCAGCATAGTCAAGGAGTGTCACAATATCTCTACATTTTCACCTTATAATGGTCAAGAAGTATCACAATATCCCTACCTAGCCACCTTAGTATGGTCAAGGAGCGTAAAAATAGTACAATCCCTTCCTTACTACCTCAGCATAGGCACAAGCGTTTTAGAAAGAGTGATATAGAACCTCAACCTTGATACCTCAGCATTGTACAATTATATATGATGTACATGCATGTCCATGCCACAAGTCAATATACACAACAATATGATAGGACAGTTGAAACGCCCCTCATGCGCCTCAAAATGTCCCATAATCATAATTTCCATATATCTCAAAATCCATGCATGATTTCAAAAATTTGACTTCATATTTTCAATCAGGGGGCAAAATTGAGTATGAAATGGACATAACCCACATTTTAGAAGACCCAAGTGGAAAATATTTTTTTTCTAATTTTTCATAATCTAGTGTCTTTCCGCGCCCTGGCCGCGACGCGCCAGGGGCAAGGACTAGTGTAAATTGAAGTTCGCATCTAGTTTGGTTCGTGATAGTGGCACGGAATAGTGTATTATTTTTCATGGTTTCCTTAATGCACCCAAGGGCATTGGAGTTATAGCCCTATACCCACGTAAATGTGAAATCTCCCATACTTACCCAATTTTCAACTCTATCACTCACAAAACCCTCTGTAAAATCTCTCTAAGACTATCAATTCTCTCATCCTAATATAAGAATTTCAAGTTCAATTTTGGGACTCGAGAAGTCATTTCAAGCTCTAAGTCTAATTCAAACTCATTTTAAGGAATTCAAGTATATGGGTCTTCATCTATGGGTCCTTTAACCCATGGAACCCAACCTTCTCTTTTTTTTTTATAAAAATTGCATGTTTTCAAGTTGTATTACCTATGGGTATCTCTTATTATGAAATATGAGCATAAATTATATTGGGATTTATCAAGTATTCTATTTCAAACTTATCCCGTAAATTGATTATATCTATTGAGACTATGCATGTTTTGAGCTATGAAACTATGAACTTTTATGACCTTTTGTGATGGACTTCAAGGTACCCTACATAAGGGTTTTACTAAATGTTGGTGGCTTAATTTGCATTGAGTTTACTCATATTATTTCACTTTTGAATTTCATGATTTTTAACAAGTATCATGAACCCACCATGTGTTTGATAAGATGACATGACAAGAATTCTGAAGTTATTGATGATCTATTACATGATTTAAAAGACAAGTGACTATATGATGATTAAAGACTTTCAAGCATGTATTGAAATCATGAAAAGTATCTATAATGTTACAAGTATAAAGTCAAGCCCTACTTTCAAGATATTTACCTCTTGTGAGCCATTTCATCTTAAAGCAAGAGTCTATGTCTTATTATTATTACTCTCATGTTCAAGTTAGGCTCACTATTAGAGGTTAAGCATGCTTATGAGCTACTCAAGTTATGTTCTTACAAGCTATTCATGTTATGATTAAAGTATAATTATTTCAAGTATTCCATGGGATTAGGCTTACCACCGATGGATGGGATGTCGGCTTGGACTATCTTCAAGGGTCCATACTTCTTTCCTCAAAGTATGTGCCAACATTGGATTATACTTTACCCTTGCTACGCTAGTAGATCCATCTAGTGCATTTTATCATGAAATCCTTTGTGAAATTGGTCATGTTCCTATAAGGAGGGTTACTTCATACGAAATGGGTCATGTTCATGTAAGGAGGGTTACTTCATACGAAATGGGTCATGTTCCCGTAAGGTGAAGTATGGTTTACCTTGGCTAGTAGACCACCTCTTTACCGATGAGGGGTAATCGTCGGGATTCCGAGTTATAGCTCGCTTGGTCTTACTCATATTGGTTAAGGTCTCTTCCCTCATATGTATGGTATATTATGCAAGTTTATTGATTTACAAGCATGTCTTGTTAGAATTGTTGATCATGCATGCCATATTGTGATTATATATTCATTACCTATGATTATGCACTTTGAGTATGTTGTCTTATGTCTTTGTTGCATTGCACCCCGCATACTTAGTACATTCAAACGTACTAATGTATACTCTATGCCTACATCATATTACCATGTAGGAATCGGAGCTCCTTTTGGTCATCCTCCTCACGTGGCTAGCTCAGTCCTTTAGAGAAAAGAATTGGTGAGTCCTCAAGTCTGAGGAAAATATCTAAATTAAACTTACTATGTTGAGACTTATTTATTTTGAACACTTATTATTATGAGGGTGAACCCGGAAAGTGTCTTGGCCCTTGCTCCATTCCAAGATAGATGTTGTTGGATACAGTGATATACTTACGCTATGAGCTTGACTCTTTTTTTTTCTTTACTTTTATGAATGTCAAGACTTCCCTTAGTTCTGCTTCCATTTTTATTATACCTTGTAATGTTTATTTTGCTTCTGCGACTAAGGATGTGTGATTGATATGCTAAGAGACTTGTTTGGAGTCCTTTCGGGTTCTCCAATCAGCAAGTCACGTCTAGGCCATAGTCTTGGGTCATGAAAAACATGGTATCAGAGCTCTAGGTTGTTAATGGTTCTTGAAAATCCAAGACACTGCGTCGATTAGAGTCTTATTCATGGTTGTGAAGCGCGCCACAACTATGAATGGGAGGCTATGAGGCGCTTATGAAATGTTTTCGTCATGGTCTATATCGTGCTTTAGGTGTGAATTTAAGGCTTTTCCCATAATGAATGCTCTTTGTTTTTCTAGATCATGCCAATACCAAGGGGAAGATGTAACACCCCACCTCTTACAATATTAGTACTATGCAAATGAAACATGATATGGCTTTTCAAATTAGCGCCAATTTTTAAAAGTGCTTGAATCTCATGTTATAGGGCGATATGTGCGTCTAACGCTCAAGTGGATCTAGTGTATACATGTTTTGTGTCAAATTGAAGAGATCAGGTCCCTAAACAAAGTAAGAGAATTGAGGTGCTTGTAGGACTTAAGAAGCTAGCAGGTGAGTCACCTACTTGCTTAGCTTAAATTTGCTAGCTAAACGGAGACGAGGCCCGACGTCGAATTTGTCCAAATTCGATTATGAGAAAAAGTCTGTGTTAAGGGTGTAACATTAGTCTGTGTTTGAGAATCATAAATGGACTTTAATTTCAGCCCAAGATGAATAATAAAATGGCCCAAGTACACCACAACCCACTTGGCTAATTGGGCCCAAACAAAATGAAGAGGAATTTGGAAAATGGGTAGCCAAGGCCCATCAACTTTGAGACCCATTTAGGCCCAAGTGTAAGGGACAAGATGCCGCATCACAAGGTTATTAATATATGTTAATATGTGGTGAAAATTGCAAAATAAAGTCAGCCAAAGAGACTCTTTAAAAGGGATCAAAACCAGCTCCTTAGTTCGTTTCACTTTGGAACAAATTTTCAGCTTTCCTAAAGACTCTTTTTCTCTCGTTATTTCATTTCACAAGGAAGCCTACATAACCCTCTAGGGTTCTTGAAGGATACCTAAACCTTTAAGTATAAGGTAAGTAGAAATATCCATGTATTTGTTATACTTATCCCATGACAAACAAGAACTATATGCTAGTTATGTTTGTGGTGAAATTCTGGATACCATGTGTCCTAAGGATTGTTGTGAATTTTTCTTGTTGTTCAAGAGGATTTTCTATTTTTGGTTGGATGAATTATGAAGTAAGACTTATGTTTTTAACAATGTTTAGTTTGTTAGTGATGTAACTTAGCTGCTTCACCACTTTTACAGTCCTCAAAAGTGAATTCTGATAGGATGCCGCAATTGTGTTCTTAGTACGAACTTGTGGGCTGGTGGATGGAAGGCTATTGCCTCACGTACTTCATGAATGATTTGGTAATTCTATAAGAATATTTGAAGGCTGTTTTTATGCATAGATGTGTTGAGAACAGTTTGGTTAAAGTTGGAACAAGTTTGGAATGGTCGACGTCGAAATGTAGCGAAGGGATGTAACGTTATGCCGCCTATTTGTATGTTGCATAGAATTATTATATGTTGTGCTTTGTGGGCTGTTGTAAGAATGTTATAGAACTAGATCAGGCTACATATGATATGTATATGAGAGTGTGTATTAGAAAATATGATTAGGGGCGGAAAGGTTGAAAGAATACGCTCGGGTTTATAAATACCCGCTTGCTGCCCATATGTTGTTTTTTTATGAGATTAGGCTGCCAAGATGTATCTATTGGCTACTAATGCTTGTTTTATTATGTAATATGTTGTAGATAAATATTTAGAAGAAGGGAAGGTTATCTAGAGGTAATAGAGAGGTCATACAGTGAGGCATGTAAGGCTAGTTGATTTCATATTATTTGGCATGAAACATAGATCCCTCCTTGGCACATAAAGGCACTTACCAACTCCGACACAATTGTTAGCCGTGTCTCCACTCTTTCACATGTTCATATGCTCCCATACATAGTAACCTTTAAATCTGAATACATACTTGAATACCAAGATACACGAGTTCATTGTACTAAATAATGTTCATGTGTTGTTCTTCCTCCTATGCATTTCATTATTTGTGTAACTTACTCCTTTCATTATGGTGTTGTATTTTGTGATTCTTTATGTGTCATATGTCGTATCTATAGTCCTACAACTCCAATATTATGACCACCAAAAGAATCTTCTCAAAAGTAATTTAAAGATAAAGTATATTGCTTATTGATGAGTGGTAACCCGAGGGGTGGAAGAATCACTTAGCCAGGGTCAATCCTATCACCGGGGGGGGGGGGGTAGCCCAAGGGGTTAAAGGGAAAGCCTAGTTAGGGCCGATCCCGATATCAATTTACCACTGATCAGTTGGTCATTTGTATTACATACTGTGCACATACTATACAATAAAGGTAAAGTAATGAAAAGAACATAAAGTACATCATCCCAGAGTATAACTAAAGGTGGTCACTTATTCTACACCAGTGCATAGTTTCATTTGAGTTGTTACTTGATATACAGTGTTTCCTACCTTACATATTCAGTACATTATCTCGTACTAACGTACCTTACGGGGGACCTGCATTTCATGCTGCAGGTACAGGTGCTAGTAGATCTCCCCAGTTGGAGTACAGGATATCCAGCTGTTGTTAACAAGCTCCAGGTTGCTTCGAAACTTTGTGTGTCTAGAGCTTATATTTTTTTTGTATTGTATAGTTAGCCGAGCCGCAGCCTATCTCGACACTTATCAGATACTTTTCCTTATCTACAGGCTTTGTAGACTATGTAAATTAACGTGTGGTCATGTCTCGTACTTTAGACACCGTGGCCCCAATGGCCTAGCCATATGCATTTTCTTTTGGCTTGTTATTACTGTTTTCTTTCTTAAAAGCATGTTGAATGTAGAAATCTCTTGTAATATGTATAGAAAATACATAGATACATGTTGGTTCTCTCGGGCCTTATTGGCAACGGGTGCCAGTCTGCCTTAACCAGATTTTGGGCGTGACAGAAGTGGTTTTAGAGCGGGTCATCCTAGTGAGTCTACAAAGCCGTGTCTATGTAGAGTCTTGTTTATCGATGTATTGTGCACCAAATTTATAAGTAGGAGACTATGTGGCATTTAGGAGTTATTACTTTCTTTTCATTCTTTAGATCCTTCCATAGAGCCAAGTGTAATAGATGCATTATGTCTAACTCTTAAATTGTTTTGTACAGCAAGTGTGCCAGAAAATAGGCAAACAAAAGGTAAAGGGAAGGGAGTAGAAGTGGTGGTTAGTATACCTATTCAGGTGAGACAACAAAATGAGGTTCAAATGGAGTCTCTGTCACAGACATCTCCAACTCCTCCTGCTCCTGATGAACCCAGAAGTAGTGAAATTCCCCCAGAACCACCTATTAATGCTACTGTTCAGGATCTGAGAAATACAGTCCAAGTATTGACTCGTATAGTTACTGGCCACAGTCAAAGATAGGAAAGTCCAGTTATAGGTGCAGGTGGTGCAAATAGGGCAGCTAGCACGAGGATACGTGATTTTCTTAGTTACCCTCTATCCTTCAGTGGGTCAGATCCTAATGAAGGGTGTGGCTATATTATGGTATGAAACTTGGAAGCAATCTAAGGGTATAGATGCACCTCCAACTACCTGGAAGGGGTTCAAAGAGGTTTTTCTTGACCATTACTTGCCATTAGAGATACGAGAGGCCATTTTAGATCAGTTCTTGAACCTCCACCAAGGGAATATGAGCGTGAAGGAGTATAGCCTTCAATTTAATTCCCTGGCCATGTATGCTCCTAATGTAGTTGCTACTATGGCAGATATAGTTCATCGGTATATGGATAGATTGGATATGTATCTGGTCAGAGACTGTACCATTGCTTCCTTGAACAAAGACATGGACACAGCGAGAAATGCAAGCTTTTGCACAGAAATTGGAGGATTAGAGGCAAAGGAGAAGGACACAAGAGTTACAAAGGGCGCAGTCCAAGAGGGCCAAGTCTACAGGGCAGTTTATACCACCCTAAGGTGAGCTTAGGCCTCGATTTTCTAATAGACTGCCTAGGCTATCATCCTCCTACTCTACAACTAGTGCTCCACCACAACTTCAAGGGTCTAAAAGTAATCAGTTTGGTCAACAAGGTGAGGGACAAGGTACATGGACAATAAGATATTCAGAAGGTTGGTAAATGACCCCTACACAACCTTATAAATAGTGTGGAAGAAGTCATTCAGGTATATGTTGTGTTGGGATAAACTCTTGTTATTGGTGTGGTGCGCCAGGGCATATGATAAGAGATTGCCCAAGGAGGCGTATGGTTGGTATAACACAATCTACTGGGTCATCCGTTTCATCATCATCGTCAGTTCCTCCATCAGGTAGGGGTCAACAAGAACCTATGGGTCGTGGTAGAGGTGTTAGAGGGACAACTAGCTCTAGCGGAGTCCAGAATCGCCCATATGCTCTGGAGAGTCGGCAAAATTTGGAAGCTTTAGCTGATGTGGTCATAGGTACATTGTCCATCTTTTCACATAATGTATATGCATTAATTGATCTTGGTTCTACAATATCATACATTACCTCACTAGTTGCTGGGAAGCTTAAGAGAACACCCAAATTATTAAACAAACCAGTTGAGGTGTCCACACCAACTGGTGAATCTATTATGGCCAGAAGGATTTATTATGACTGCATCGTAATTGTGTGTGATTGTGACACATTGGATGACCTTATTGAGCTAGAAATGGTGGAATTCGATGTTATAATGGGCATGGACTGGTTAGATTCTTGCTATGCCACCATAGATTGCCGTACTAAGAGAGTGTACTTCCACTTTTCAAATGAGGCAGTTCTTGAATGGGAAGGCAATATTGGGGCACCAAAGAGTAAGTTTATCTCTTATTTTAAGGCCAGA